>JAGFPH010020021.1:0-14623 GCA_018207615.1 Philaenus spumarius
GTTTTTTGGCCATAAAGCGGGTTGTTTTAAAAAAAATTTCAAAACCATTTTACGTGCATCTATGAAGACCTAATTGACGTGTTTGGTGCAAATTTTTTCGAAATCGATCGAATAGTTTTCTCTCTAGATAATAATAATAATAATAATATTTATTAGTTAATCTCCAACTTTAATAAAAAAACACTCCTACCCCACCCTACAAGTCACAGTGAATCTGTTTAGTAATTTAAATGTATTTGTGAGAAAGTATGTGCCAGTTCCTGGTACCGTTTATTTTTTTAAATTTCATTAAAGAATATCATGAAAATAATGATTAACTTCCCGCACAGAAAGAAGTGAATATTAATAATGAAAGTTGTAATTGGTTGAAGCGTACCACACAAGCACATAAACCAAAGCAGTAAAATAAACACAGATCCTAAGAGAATCACATTAATCCTACACAGACATGGAATTTATCGGCTTAATCTTCCCGGTATTGTTGCGTCACATAAACTTGGATCTGTGGTTTGCTATTCTGCATTCCTCAAATAGTGTCCTAAATAGACAAAAGGGAATTGTAATTTGATGCGAATATTGATTGTATTTGATTTTGAAAGTAGTTTATATTATTTAAAACTAGTAAGCCCCCGTGAAAAATCAAAGGCAATAAGATACACATCAGAAAGACATTATAAATAAAACTTTTTAAAAACTACAGACTTTATCTAGGCCTACCTAACTATGCGGACCGAAATTTTTAACTCCGTAAATGTGTACATTTATAAAAAATATACAACTGTATGCCTATTTGTTAAATTTTTTTATATACACGATATTTATTATCCGAACGAAGCGAGGTCTTCGTTTTAGCTCGACCGTTCAGCATTTCGTCTGTTTGTCTGTCTGTCTCACTATTACGGCCAAACGCCTTGACTGATTGTAATGATTTTTTGCATGAATGTTTCTTATTAATAGGCCGAGCGGAATATATAAGGTTTTTTCCATTTTTCATTTTTAACCCCTTAAATAAAATAAAAATGGCGGCCCCACCTTTTCTCTCAGTGTAAGCTTTTTTCCAAAGCCAGTTTGTGGCTTAACAGTAAGTCGAATTTAAAAACTAATAACATTTTGCCAGTAGCAAATTTGATTTTAAACAAAATTGTATTCTTGATTTTACCGTATCTCTAATGGTAAGCTCAATAAATGGCAGTAAACTTCAAATTTGTTAATAATCGTCCAACTTTTGTATTTTAACCATGTTTTTATACATTTATTCTAAACCAATTCAAAACTGTTACATATTTCTTTTTTTTTGTAGATACAGGTTCAAGCAAAACTAAGAAAATTATTAGCTCAAGAAACAAGCATGTTCAAATTTAGGCCTACATAAAAAGTAGTAAATATTTTTTGTAATTTTTCATAAATGTAAAAACGTTTCGTAATTTAGTTCTAAATAGAACTGTGTACAAATATTTATCAATTTCAAATTTCTTATTTTGAAAATACCAGTTTTTATGTTCCTGCTACAAGACTTCTAACAAAACTAGGCCTATTTTGAATAATTATTTACATGAAAGTGTAGAGAATAAATCAAAGAATTGAACTGTATACTTGTAAATTATTATTATATAAAAGTATTTGACTTAGCTTTACTTGAATTACAAAATGAGATGAAACAAATGAAACCTCGCGGCGATAAAGGACATACAAAAAATTACCGTTGGACAGCGTGGGAAGTGTTGGTACATGGGTTGAGATCACTATCACGACACTTTAACATCGTTTGTTTTCATTATTTTTAATATTTTAATATGATATTGAACTGTAAATACATTGTTAAGTTTTAGTTACTTAAGTATGTAAATATTTAATTCTATGTTTTCCCTCAATAACGCGATATTTTAAGCTACCTAACGCATTATTAACCTAAATGAAACGCAATGCCCCCTAAAAGAAAATCTTTCGCAGTTAAAGATCAAGAAAATAAAAAAACGAGAACTAGAACCCCAGTAATCGCGGGAATTGCAAAATAATGTTTCACTGGCTAAACCTTCTGCTTATTTCCTTACTGACACATTATTTTTAACCTAAGCTCAAAACCACATTTGTTATTTCAACGAGCGAGGTCTACTCTTCACAGAACTAGTAGTTAGAAAATGTTTAAATAAAGATAAAAATATTATCTTTTATTTGCTTTTTATTTCATATTGATAGATAAAATGATTTAGAAGTTTTTAATAGTATAATGAAGAAATTAATAATGTACTATTATTATATGTTATAAGAAGATCTAGGAGTGTTTCCGAAGTTAAAAGAATGAGTATCTCTTCTTTAAACTTGAATCTATTCTTATTAAACGAGCAATTTTTGTATATTTGTTTATACATTTATTTCGGGGATCTTGCTAACGGCTCTAACGATTTGGATGAAAATTTGCATATAGGGGTTTTTTGATGTCAGGAATCGAATGCGCTAGGTCTTATGTCTGCAAAAATGCGCTAAGTATCTCTTTGCGCCTATGTAAACTCTAAACTTCGTTTATATACTACCTTTGAAGCCACTAAGTATTAGAATAGATACATTATAGATACAATCCAGATGATTTATAAACAGATATTTATCCTTTAATTTTAGCTCCAGGTGCTTATATACTATTTAACAAACGTAAATCATTAACAATGAATCAGGTGGTTTAATTTTCAACTTATCAAAAAGAAAACATAACATGATTAGGTGCGTAGAAGGTTCCAACGGGGTTGGCGTGCGGAGCACGCAGTGGTTTCCCCTAGTAAACTAATAATACATGGTTGTATTTATATTCATTTTATAAACTTAAACAAATTTTATAACGTATTACAGCCTGCATTAGTTCTTTAACTCATATTTTAAAAAATCAACTTCACAAGGCTTATATTATAGATTGAACTTGTGAACATAACCCCAAAGTATAATCTACGCTAAATTTTGTTTAGGTATTACAGATGATGGGAGAAATCAGCTGTTTTGTTATATTGTTCCGTACGTACGGACGTACACTCGCTTTTATAGGAGTTGATAATTATAATATAAATATAATTAATTGAAATATTTGAAAATATAAAAAACATTTGATTAGTAATTCATACTTCGCGTGGTTTTTTTTGTAATTGGATTTGCTCTTTTTAACCAATTTTACATCCTACCAATTCTTTTTTAATTAATTAATTTTTGTTTCCCCTTTAAGAATACAATACACTTTAAGAATACTTTATGTGTAGATTGCAATTTTCCTGGGAGCGTTCGGATTAGTAACCATTACATGGTAGTAACACTTGTCTTGTTTTGACATATTAAATCGCCTTCCCTATATCTGTTCTACATATATTTCATATCTGTGGTTTCAGGGTAGGAGAGCGGAAGTAAAGCAAACAATGGTTGGCTCGCTTACAAGCAGACAGGATATGACTAGTTACCTGGTCTTCGTCTTGGGATGTTTTGCATAATTTTAATAAGATATTTATATGTCTATATATATACAGAGTGTCCCGTAACTCTCTGAACAAAGGTATATAGCGTTATTGCTTAGGTCAAGACAAACACATTTCACTATAGGAACATTGGTCTCTGGTGCCTAGTTTTCCGTCTGTCTGCCTGTATGTGTTTTTTACAAAACAAAAATCATAATTCCTATACGGTTTGAGGTATAGCGTTGAGATTTTGCAAAAAAATGTTTATATTATTAAGAACTATTTTCGTTTAAAATTATACTAAAATATCATTAACCGTTTTAAAATGGCGGCCATTTAAAATATTTTGCAAAATTCAACGAAAACCGTTAACTTTACAAAAAAATTGCAAGATACATAAAAGTTAGTTAATTTTATGTAGTTTTCAATGATACCTTATTTGTTAAGATTGGATAAAGAATTACAGAAAAATTAGTTCTTTTCGTAATGCATGACCACTTTTCTCCATTTAAACAATGCTAATACTCCTTTTACATTGTTTAAATAACTTTACAATCATCTGTCATACGTCAATCAGCTGTTTTTATTACATAAACAGCTGATTGAATCATTTGTTGTTGCTATTTATAAAAGCATTGTTGTCTGAACATTACTGCAAGTCTTTACTAGTTGCTTACTATTTCAACAGTAAACCTAGTTAAAGTCATTACTTACTGTGTTTTTATGTTGTTAAGTTGACAGTTTTGTACTGCATTTGAGCAAAATGAATACTTACACATCAGAGGAATACTGTGATATGCACTTTTTTTTGGAATGGCTCGTGGCAATGCAAGAGGAGCGGGGAAATTGTATGCAGAACGCTTCCCGGACAGGCAATGTCTTAACCATAAAACATTCAGTGTTCACAACAGATTGAAGGACGAGAACATATAAGGTAAATATGAGTGACACTGGACGTGACAGATCAGTTTGTGATGTTGAGTTCGAGGAACTCGTTCTTGATTGGTTTGAAATGAATTCGTCGGTAAGTGTTAGAGTGTGCAACGATATACTTACTACCTATTTGTATTAATTGAGTATCTTAAAAGTAAATTATACAAATATCGGACAAGTTTGTCAAAAAAGGAATTATCTTTTATAATTATCTGCTATCTCTATTAATAATTAATGAAACAATTCTAATAGCTTCCTCCATGATCTTTTTCCTCAATATCAGTAATTTGGGTTGAAAAATCTCTCACCTCGGGATCGTGCCTGCTTTCGCTAGGATTGTTAGGAAATGACGCTGTGGATATTTTATAACAATAATTTATATTCAATTATTTTTCAAAAATAATACTTTTATTTCATTAAAGCCCATCTCTAGTTAAATTTGTAATATTCTGCAATATTTAATACAAAATATCTTTATTTAATATTTATAAGTTGAAAATTAAATTAAATATCTTAGCCAACCTGGCTCAAACAAACACTAATAATAATCAAACTAAATTATAAATTCTTTTTCACTGTATTATATATAACAAAACAAAATAATTAATGATCCTATGTCCTAAAATAGCATGCTTGCACATGTAAAAACTTTATATACAACCAAGTATGTCAACCATGTCAACCTTTAGTATGATGCAGTATAAATAGCTTTACTTATTAATATATATTTATATTCTGCTATACATTTTAATATTTGTATCTGTTTAATTTGTTACGTTTGAAATGACGAAAATATTTACATCTGATCCTAACAAGTGAACTACTGGGTTTTCATAAAAATGTAGTACAACAAAATGTTCTTAAGCACAAAAATTAGCCAAGCATACATTTGACCATACCAACGCAATCTCAAATATAACTGAATGTTGGGGTACCTTTGGTTTCTGTTGTCTTCTTCCAGGATCCTCGTTTATCTTGATAAAGAAACATCCTCTCCCTGGCTGATGTCCTAACCTTGGATTCGTAATATCAAGTCCTTTTCTGTTCATTAGGTTTCCATTTGTACATTTCATCCGCATTACCACTTGTAACTCGCATACCACTTGTAACTCGTCTCACAATGTAGTTATAATATAGGTCATAAACAATAAAGGCTATGTTTATATGAATATTATAAAATGACTAAGTCCGAAATGTTCTACATTGAAATTCAATAATTTGTTCATGTTAATACCACTCGTAACTCGTTTCACAATATGGGTCTGACTATGTTTAAATGAATTACAACATGTCTAAATCTGAAATGTACTAATTTGAAATTTTAACAATTAATTTCATCCGCATACCACTCGTAACTCGTCTCACAATATAGTTACAATATAGGCTATAAACAATATGGGCTATGTTTATATAAATTACAAAATGTCTAAATCCATAATGTTCTAATTTGCAATTGTGGTGACTCACGAAAACCACCGTCACTACTTCCTCGTTGGACATTCTATTTGAGACTACCCTAACCTTCAACTCCTTATGCTTCTATCATTTTTGCCCCCTCTCTTTCAAAAACATGTTTGATAAGTGACAGTAATTATATTATTTTATTCAAATGCTCTGTATTCAATAATTTCCCCCTTTTTCTTTTGTTTTGACATTTCTACATACATTTATATTTGGTTTATATTTGTAACAATTAACAATTTCTTAAAAACGTACTTTAAGACAATTATTCAAATTTATTATAAACTTAATTTGTCTAACATCTATTGGTAGCACTGCCCATCATGAAATTTCCAGAGACGGGATATGAAGCCCTCAACTGTTTACTCACTTATCTAGCAAGATGATTTATGGCTTCGACTTTTTGCTAATTATTTTAATAATTACCATCTTCTGTTTTAAGTGGTCCAATTTTCATAAATTTAACATCATTGCATTCAGCATATTTTTTATAAAATTTACAAATGTCAATGGAATCTGTACTCCCAATAGATCTTTAGTTAGCATTTTACAAGTCTAATTAATATTTCTGTACTAAAATTGGAACGAGTAGGACACAAATATAGGCTATCTATATTCCTACCGTTTCAAGTGGTAGGGCAAGAACTTGGTTGTAGTAAGAACACTGTGTGGAGAGTTTTGAAAGGAGAGAAACTTTACCCGTATAGTCCCCAAAAAGAACAGGCCTTGAAACCAGAAGATTTTCCCAGAAGGGTGAACTGCGCTCGCTGGTTTTTGGAAAAAAGACTTAAACAACCTTGTTGGGTTTTGCGTTAGCTATGTAAAAATAAGTTCGGAGGACCACCTAAAACTAAAGTGTATAGGAACCTTTTTTGTACACATGTGGTTATAACTAAATAAATATAATGAATGAATTGAGGGGTTTCTGGCAAAAACGGGATTAGTCCAAAAAACTAGTTTTCCAGAAAACACAAAAAACGTTCTCGCTTAGTTGGGTTGCACTTTCCCACAGTTTTAAATATGATACTATTATCTAGCCCATTTTTTGTCATCAATTTCAACATCATTACCATCATTTGAATCCGATTGGTTGCCACTAATAATGTTATTATAGAAATCTCGACTTGCAGGATCATTCAAGTAGGACATGAGATTTTGCTGGTGTCTCTTTTTTGGGGGATTAATTCCTGGATTATAGTTATATAATGAAGGTATATCTAAATAGTTTTGGCACTTTTGATCGCACAATAGTATGAATTTTTAAGTGTTTGAACTGTCTTCTATTTTGCAACATCCTAAGTTCTTTTAAGGGGATTCGCCACTATCTATAACTTTTTTTGTTTCTTCTTACCATATATTTCTTACCTATTGATCCACACTTTAATGCAGGGAAATCTTAAAATAATAATTAATAAATAATAATAAAGGTGAGATTTTGTGTTCAGGTTTTATTTTATCTAAGTTACTTTCTCACAAGTCAAGCTCATTAGTTATTTATTTAATAATAATAAAATAAAAATTCGCAAAATCACGAATTGCAATAACCATTTTCACAATACCGATATATTAAAACAGAATCATCTCCTAAATTAATGATGCCAAAGACATTATACCATAACTGCCCACTCTTATAAGCACCACGCTTTAAGAGCCCACGCTTTTTCAATGACATGATCTTCCATTTTTTTTAAATAATAAATTTATAAATTAACCTATTATTAAAGAGAAGAAAACTGAAAGAATACCGTAAGCCAGTGAATCAGTAGACACAAGAGTGACACTACAGTAGCGCTATTTACATCAGCTGCTTCTAGCAAGAACTGGACTTGTCCAGGACTAATCCGGTTTTTGGTGGAAACTCATTGGACTTACCCACTTTTTGTAGAAACTGTCTATTTTCAACAGCTGATAGTTTGGCTTCTATTCTGTTTTTGTAGAAACACATTCAACCATCATATAGAAACAGATTAAAAGAATATGTAAGATCATTTATTGGAAAATGTAACTTTTTGGACTAATCCGGTTTTTGCCAGAAACCCCCTCAATTGTAAAGAGTTACAGTACCTTATAATTGCGCGAGGTTTGTACTTGTAGATGGTATCCTGGCAGTAGTCAGGGCGTCGCTTGTTGAGAGACGTCGTCCTTCACGTTAGTCACTAGTTAAATGCACTTCGACACACATACACAGTTCACAATTTACAATTCAATAGATATTTAGTATAACACATATGTACAAGTAAATCAATTAGTTTCCCAACAGACGGGATAAAAGTCAGATTGTACCGTAAAACAAACACATAAGGTATAAAGCTTTAACACTTTGGAGTTTGGATAATTCCAAATAAAATTAGCGTTGGTTAGTAATTTAAACCAAATTAAAACCTCTAGGAGGTGCGTTGAGTAAGCGTGAGAGACAGCGGAAAACTGAATTAGCGTTGGTTATTAACTTAAACCAAAATTAACCTCTAAGAGGTGCGTTGAGTCAGCTTGACGTATTCCGGTAGATTCTATAGAAACACGGGAAACAGGCGTTCAAACTATCGACCAATCAGAATGCTGGATGGATCGTATGATCGAACAGAAGCGTTAAAATTAACTAGTTTATTTTTTCCGTTTTGAAGGGTCCCGTGCTCTGTTAGGTAGCACAACCAAGAGCAGGTAGAGGTAATTTTAAATGGACGCGTTTGCACTGAACATAGCGGCGCCCTTGAAACATTGTTTCAATCGATATTTTCCAAAAAGTTTGAACATAGCATTGGTTAAAATTAAGCGAAATTATATACAAATGTTGAGGGTTTAGTTGGTATCTTCTGTTGGTAATTTAAATATCTTGACTGAAGGTCGCACAAGGACTCCAGATGCGGTGCGTATGGTAACAACTCTGGTGACTTCATCTTTTCCAGGATGCGTAGCGATGATTCTACCCATTGGCCAGTAGAGTGGACGAGAACTATGTTCGTGTATTAATACGAGATCTCCTACTTGTAAGTTCTCCGATGGGTTTGTCTATTTAACTTGTTGTTGGAGCGTATGTAAATACTCCATGCTCCATCGCTTCCATAAGCTTTGGGTGAAGGCTTGAATTTGTTGCCAATGGTTTAACCTATTTTGTGGAAGTTGTGATACATCTTCTTCAGGAAGAGAGACAAGTGGACATCCTGTGAGGAAATGACCAGGAGTGAGTGTGGTTAAGTCAGAAGGGTCGTTTGATAACGGTATTAGCGGTCGTGAATTTAAAATTGCTTCTACTTTGGTAGTAAGCGTGATAAAGTCCATGAGGTGCAAAGTTTGCTTTCCTATGGTGCGTGTTAAGTGATGCTTGGCATTTTTAACTGCGCTTTCAAACAATCCTCCTTGATGTGGAGCAGCAGGAGGTAAAAAATGAAATTTAATATTGTAGGTTGAACCGAAATTTGCTATGTCATTTTTGAAATTATTTAGTGTGAGATATGCTTGATAGATTTTGTTTAATTTTGTAGCGGCACCCGTGAAGTTAGTTCCACAGTCGCAATAGATGTCAGAGCAAAGTCCTCGTCTGTTGATAAAGCGGTTAAGTGCGTTTATAAAAGCTTCAGTGCTTAAGTCCATGGCGACTTCTAAATGTACAGCTTTTGTAGAAAAACATATGAAAATATTTAAATAAACTTTAACAATTTTCGCGTTGCGAAGCATGTGAACCTTTACAAAAAATGGTCCTGCGAAATCAATTCCAGTGCGTAGAAATGGTTTCGAGGGAGTTAGTCTTGTGGATGGCAGATCACCCATTAATGGGAATCTGTTACGTGGTTTAGCTCGGAAACAAGTGACAACATTTAAAGATACAAGATCTTATTGCATTTCTTGCAGATAAAATCCAATATTTCTGGCATAAGAGTGATTGCGTTAATTGTGGTCCAGCGTGTAGATATTTATTATGATAGTGGGTAATTAAAAGTTGTGTTACATGGTGTCCTTTCGATAATAAAATTTGGTGTTTAGCGTTATAGCCAATAGGTGCGTTTTTGATTCTTCCTCCAACTCTGAGTATCCCAGTTTTGTCCAGAAATGGATGAAGTCTGTTTAATTTCGTACTACATATTTGATTAGATTGGAGTTTCTTTATGTCCTCTGAGAAGTGAGTCTGTTGTACTAGTTTCATTAATTTTAATTCTGAATGGTTTAATTCTGATGAAGTGAGAAAGCCACAATGTTTTGTTGAAGGTTTGCAATTATTTATAAAACGAAGAACGTAAGACATGATGCGATGTAATTTTGTCCAGGAAGAAAATTTTGAGAGCAGGTCCCATTGATGATTGTCGTTACTCCAATGAGAAGGGGTTGCGTGCGAGTTTCTGGCAGAATGTCTAAAACCGGATGTGGTGTATAGGCCATTCATGGTCTGAAAGTGTTATCCATTGTGGCCCCGACCACCATAAAGGATGGTTGAAGAGTGCGGAAGGAAAAGTTTGTCGCGTGGCACAATCGGCTGGATTGTGACGTGTGGGAGTATGGAACCAGTTCTCCGGCGAAATCCATTCCTGAATTTGGCTTACTCTATTGGCTATGTAGACTTTTAACTTATATGGCGGTGTCCTTATCCATGATAAAGTCACTGTGGAGTCGGACCAACATCGTAATTGATTAATTTTTAAAAAGGGTTGAATTAAGTATAAACAGTGTTTTAGTAATTTAGCGAGTAAGTGTGCACCACACAATTCTAATCTAGGGAGCGAAATTCGTTTGAGCGGAGCAACTTTTGATTTTGCCATTAGCAAATGCGTTTTTGTTATATTGTTTTGATCAGTTGTTCGTAAATAAATAACAGCGGCGTATCCTTGTTCCGAGGCGTCACAAAAACCATGAAGTTGAATATCAATAGCGTTACATAAATCAAGAGAGCGTTTAATTTTTAAATTTTGGAGGATAGGCAAATCTGAAGTGAAAGTTTGCCAATCTTTGACAACTGTTTCTGGAAGTGGGTCATCCCATGCGATTCCTAATGTCCATAACATCTGAATTAGACATTTAGCGTAAAATATGACTGGTGTAAGCCAGCCACACGGGTCATAAATGCGTGCGATAATAGAAAGTAGCGAGCGTTTTGTGTACGTATGTTCAGGAATTTCGATCGTGTAAGAAAACACATCTAAAATGGGCATCCATTTAATTCCTAAAATGTTTAAAAGCGGTTGATCCGTAGATTGAAAGTATAGCGGAACTTCGTGGTATTCTTCTGGAATGGAAGTAAGAAGTTCAGTAGCGTTTGAAGACCATTTGCGCAATTCAAATTGGCCCTTGTCTAATAATGCGATTAATTCTTGTTGTAGCGTTAATGCGGATGAAATATCACTCGTTCCGGTGACTATATCATCGACGTAAATATTTTGCGTTATGACTTTAGCGGCTTCAGGATAAGCATGGCCTTCGTCTAAAGCTAATTGTTTCAGCGTGCGTATTGCTAAGAAAGGCGATGGTTTCATACCGTAAGTAACAGTAGTGAGTTTGTATATACATTGCGGTTGCGAGTTGTCTGGTCTCCATAAAATCAATTGAAATGGGTGATCATCATTTGCGATTTTTATTTGTCTATACATTTGGCGGATGTCACAAGAAAATACAATATTCGGTTTACGAAATTCAAAAAGAACGTCAATAATATTATTTTGAAGTTTCGGTCCACAATGAAGTGTGTCATTAAGCGATAAACCTGTGGATGTTTTAGCGCTTGCGTCGAAAACTACACGAAGTTTGGTCGAAGAGCTGTTTTCCTTAAAAACAGCATGGTGTGGTAAAAATAATGTTGTTGATTTAAAATGGAATTATCAGCACGTTCCATGTGTCCGGAGACAATATAGTCATTCATAAATTCTGTATTAGCGGTTTTTAATTTTTGATTTGCATTGAGTTTATTTTCTAAAAGCAAAAAGCGTCTTTTAGAAATTTCAAAAGATTTTCCAAGCGCGGAAGTGTCTAATTTAAACGGTAAGCGTGCGACATATCTTCCAGTCTGTTCGCGTGATATGTTATTTTTATAGTGAAGTTCACATTCAATTTCATCTGTGCTTGATTTTACAAAAAAAGGCGGTTCTTCAAGTGTCCAACATTGTTGCATTAATTTATTTAAATTTAGATCATTAATAGTTAGCATTGAAACTGAATTATTAACGGAAGCTTGAGTTTGCATAGGTCCAATTAAAACAAAGCCGAAAATTGTTTCAACTGCAGATGGTAAATTTTCAGATAAATCTATTTTATTTCCGGTAATGATCTTTCCATACAAATCAGCTCCAATCAATAAATCTACTTGTTGCGGGTTAGCAAATTCTGGATCAGCAAGTTTCAAAAATTAAATTTTATTGTTTAATTCTGTGCAATTGTTTAGTTTCGGTAAATTGGAAGTTATTTGATCCACGACAATAACATTGTGATTATGCGCGACTGTGTTTCCATCTAATGTGGATAAGTGAACATTAGTTAACCCTTTGATTGTGGTTGAAATATTAGATATACCAGTTAACAGCATGTTAACAGGTTTTAACGTAAATCCTAATTCCATGGCGCAACGTGTAGTTATTAATGAGCTCTGGCTTCCTGAGTCTAGCATAGCGATGAAAATCTTTGAATTACTTTGTTTTGAAATTAATCTTACTTTTAAAGTGCCTAAAATTACAACAGAATTATTTACAGAATTATTCACAGAGTTGTGAACAGATATATTTTGCAAGCGTGTTTGATCCGGAGTTGCTTTGTTATTGTTGAGCGGAAGTCGGCCTTTAACTTTTGTGAATAGACCGGATCTTGCATTGTGCTTGTCTAGTCAAGAGCGTTTATTGTGGTCATCTGTGGAATGCGGAACAGAACTTAAATGTAATAACGTATGATGTTTGGCATTACATTTTTGACAGGTTTTTTGGGACTTACAAGAACTGATAGTGCGAAAATCACTAAGTGCAATTTCGTTTAGTTTGAATAAATTTTAAGCATTCAGATGGAGTTAATTTTTGAAATTCTTCACAACTGTAAATATTGTTTGTTGTTTTGTTACAAAAATTACATAATAGCGTTGCAGAAGCGTTTACATGAAAAACATGTTTTTTATGCGTTTCACCATATGGTGGCATATTTGATTTCTTACAACATTGTCTCGACAATGTATGTTTAGAAACGAATGTTGATTTAGCGTTTGCGTGTAATTGTGAATCTTCAAGTTTTAAGCATTCATCTTGAAGAAATGTTATCAATTCATCTATTTTCGGAACGATATGCGTGAGATTGCGTTTATCTTCAAAACGTTTATTGAGTTCTGAGTCTAATTTGCGGTGAATTAGCGTAATTAAAGTAAGTTCTTGTGAAATGTTTTGATTTAATACTTTTAGAGCTTGTGCGTTTTCATTAAAAGTATCAATAAAATTGCGTATTCCTTTTACGGAATTAATATTAATTGAGGGTAAATCAATAATTTTGGTAATGTGCAAATTTATGAGTCGTCTAGGATTCTGATATCTTTGTCCAAGATTTTGCCAGGCCATGCAATAATTAAGCGGAGTAATTGGAAGAGATTTTATAAGATTTAAAGCTTCATCTTTTAAACACGAACGCAAATATGTAAACTTTTCAATCGGAGCAAGATTTTGATTTTGATGAATTATAGTATCGAATAAATGATAAAAACTCGTCCATTCACTTAAATTTCCATTAAAGGTTGGCAAGTTTATGTTTGGTAATTTTACTAAGTGTTTGGCGTGTTCTGATTCTTTCGAAATGGCTGAAGTGTTTAAATCAGTTTCATATGAGTTTAAATGTGGTAATAAAATTTTTATTGCATTTTTAGTTTCAAAAACTAATTCCGAAAAGTCATCTTGTGACTGTAAAACGTGTTCTAAATCGAAATCCTTCGGACTACCTTCCTCGGCTAATTTATCAACCAGTGCGTCAAACTCATGTAATTTGCTTTCAATAATAGTGTAATAATTTTTTAATTTCGATGACATATTTGCTGTTAAGTTTTCTGCAGTATGTTGACTAGCAATAGTCTTAAAATGTTTATTTTTGTAATTCTCCCTGAAATTACAGTGGTTTGTCTTGTAAAACTTGTGAATTTCATTTTTAAATTTTGCAAAAAATGTAATTATAAAATAAAGTAGTAATTATTGTTGAAGGTGTTTCAATAGCGGAAGTGCACATACAAATTTTTAAATATATAAGCGCTGACATAAAGAAAAAATATTCACATAACTTATGATGACCTTTAAATTAGATATAAGTTTTATTTTGTTTATAAATAATATCCTTATTGGAATGTAGCGTTTGACTCTTTCGAGTTCTTACTGCTTCGTGCGTAAAGTACATGAGCGCGTCAGTCACCTTTGATATACCAATCAAAATGGCGAACCTGCTTTTAACGTTTTTCGTTACAATTACTGTGCGTGGGTGCGTCGACAAGATGCGCAGTAGAGAGCGTCCTAAGTGAAGTTGAACATAAATAAAAAATGGCGACAACTGAGTTTCCTGAGATACAACATTGAAATCTGACTTTTATCTATAATAATTGATTTAATACTGTATTTCTATGCGTGATTCATTGATATCCGGCCCGGAGAACCAAAACTAATGTTGGGTTTTGCGTTAGCTATGTAAAAATAAGTTCGGAGGACCACCTAAAACTAAAGTGTTTAGGAACCTTTTTTGTACACATGTGGTTATAACTAAATAAATATAATGAATGAATTGTAAAGAGTTACAGTACCTTATAATTGCGCGAGGTTTGTACTTGTCGATGGTATCCTGGCAGTAGTCAGGGCGTCGCTTGTTGAGAGACGTCG
>JAGFPH010020022.1:0-14623 GCA_018207615.1 Philaenus spumarius
CTCCCAGCACAAGATAGTGCATACAGACTATTTCAAAACACAGTTATCGTGTATCGCCTGAACGCTTTATAACTGCGAGGAATGTAATGGCCTATAAACCATATTATACGACTTGATCGCTTCAGCGCGGGGAGTGGGGGCGGGTTGGTTATTTTTGTGTTCAAACTTTACCTAAGGTCAGGAGTAGTCATTCAGCACCGATCATGGTCCCCAGATCACGTTTTGGGTGTCATTAAAATGTGTATTTAGATACGTGTGTTCGCACTCTAACGGCCGCATTTTAAGTCCGATTTGGTCCAAATTTGGTACACGCGTTGGTTGTCCACGTCGCTTGGACGAGCTCGATAGCCAAAAATTCCGACAACTGGAAGCACGTTTTTTGACCTGAAGTAAAAATTTTTTGAGATTTTTACTACGAGAATGAAATGTTTTTAGAGTTTTTTATACAAATATAAATGTAGGATGTTATTCTGCACATTTTGTTTTTTTACGCGACCTTATAGCTCGCTTGGTTCCCCCAAAATCGATCAAAACGTCAAATACCGTAGAAGTACCCGGTTCAAAGCCATGTGGTGGATTCTATACCGCGGGGTTGGCGTGCGAAGCACGCATTGCATTGTGTATTGAAGATGCTCCCAATACGGGGATTGGCGTGCGAACCACGCAATGCTTTGTGTATTGAAGATGCTCCCAATATGCGGAATGGCGTGCGAACCATTTTGCAGCTATTCAGCACCGTCGACAATAGACCTATTTCCCAAATTGTTGGTTGAAACCCTAAAACTTAACTTGGCCTATAAACTTAATTTTGGAAATTTGCTCAACTCACGTCAGCGGTTTAGTTGCGTGGTCGAATTATTGTTACTAGTACATCCTAGTATTTCCCCCACCGAATGGCCACTATACACTTTTTATATTGATGTTACATAGAAAGTGAACGCAGTACGTGTTTTTCTTTTTTACTTATCAGTTCAAATTACATATACAGGGTGTAGAAAACGTCTGGCACCGGTTTAATATTTCGTATATAAAAAAAATTTGAAAGTAGATGTGATTGAGGAACCTACTCTATGAAAAAATATTATTTTATTAAGACTTCAAAAAAAAGTATCCGCCATTTTGAATGTAACTTGATTTTTTTTAATGCGAAGATGGTCATGTGATACATTATTTCGATGTAGAATTGTTCAAGAGAAAACCAACGGTGAAATTTGCACATCGATATCTTCCCTCAATTAAAAATGGCGGCCTAAAAACTACGAAATCGTGTTTTCCGATTTTGCCCCATTTTGCTGTACTATTAAAAAAAACTAATTATTATTCTTTTTCAATTTAGAATTAAATAAGCTTTCAAACGATATGCAACACAACGATATTTGTGTGTATTTAAAAAATTTGAATTACAGCCATTTTGATTTTTCCAAAATTGATTTCGAGTGGTTCAACCAAATATCGATGTGTGGCATATCGTTTGAAAGCCTATTTAATTCTGAAACCAAAAAGAATAATAAATAATATTAAAAAAATATAGTACAGGAAAATTTGGAAAAAATCGGAAAACAGGATTTCGTTGTTTTTAAGCCGCCATTTTTAATCGGTTAAAGATATGGATGTGCAAATCTCACCGTTGGTTTTCTCTTGAAATTCTACATCGAAATGATGTATCACTTGACGACCTTCGAATTAAAAAAAATAAAAGTTACATTCAAAATGGCGGATAATTTTTTTTGAAGTCTTAATAAAATAATATTTTTTCATAGAGTAGGTTCCTCAATCACATCTACTTTCAAATTTTGTTTATATACGAAATTATTAACCCATGCCAAGACTTTTCCTACTCCCTGTATAGGCCTATATAACCTATATATAGATACATATATCAGTCTTTATCACCTCCCCTCATTTGGCGAGACATTTAACGAACAACCTGTAAGAAACGGTCAAAATAACACCAGCACTAACTCGTGGGCTATTTACTAATTTACCCTCACCAGGATAGCTTTAAACCAAACTGCATTTAAGTGAAATCAATCGCTGAAATGTTTCCAAACTGGGATCGGTTTTAATTAAACTTAACCGTTGATTAGACTAACCGGAGCGAGTCCATTCAACTAAGCCGTTGCACAGACGTCAGTTAATCCCGTACAAGTTTCACTACTTAACCGGGGCTTGTTTGAAATCGGCCCTAATTCGATCTCAAACTCAACTCGACTGTTTCGACCACTTTCTGTAAACTTGTAATAGTTGGTAATTGAAGGCTCTGTCACACCTCCGTTGCATTAGGACTACTTTCCATAAAACAGAGATAGGGAAATTTGTTTTTTTTAACTTTGAGCCACCGATGGTGCAAAAACTGAAAGGTCTTTCTTTGCTGGGCATGCCGTAACACGACCTGTTGAAACTGATCGTTTTTACGACAACATCTCCGAAGTTTTTCATCTTCTTAATTTTTTTTCGTCTTGGAAATTGAAAAATTAACATAATAGTACAGTACTTTAAATTATTCCGTGAGTGACCTCTTTTTGTTTATTTATTCGACGCGTTTCGGTATGTATATGCCATCATCATAATCTCGCGTTGAATGGAGTAAAGTAAAAACACACAAACACAAAACACGCATTTAATAGGTGTACACCTTAGTGTTTTTTTAACTAATTTTTTGACGATCTCCATTCAACGAGAGAACCTGATAATGGGACAGACGTATCGAAACGCGTCAAATGAATTAACAAAAGAGATCACTGACTTAACAATATAAGGCGCTGTACTATTAGATTACAATTTAGACACTTGGATACTGAAAAAATGAATTATTATAAAAAGTAGCCTTCACGTAATTTAAGACAAAAATAAATAAAATTTTGGCGTTTTTATTTTTGAATGAAATGTTATTTATAACAATCTTTATTTTATACCCAACTAGCTGGCACGATCCGGTTTTGCACGGATAGAAAAATCTAAGTTAAATGTATATTAACAAAAAATATACTATATCAATAAATATATTACACTATGTATTTATCATGGGGATTTTTTGTAACTTTGACCCCCCCAAACCTCCCCTAAATTTTGAATTTTTTAAAACCCTTTCTTAGCGAGCACCTAGGGCCCTAGAGGAAGCTACATACCAAATTTCATTCCAATCCGTTCGGTGGTTGTGGAGAAATCGTGATGTATAACTTTGACCCCCCAAACCTCCCCTAAATTTCCATTTTTTTAACCTTTCTTAGAGAGCACCTATGGCCCTAGAGGAAGCTACATACCAAATCTCGTTCCGATCCGTTCAGTGGTTTTAGAGAAATCGTGATTTATTAACTTTGACACCCCTCCCCCCGAAATCCCCTCTAAAATTTCCATTTTTTTTAAACCATTCTTAGAGAGCACCTATGGCCCTAGAGGAAGCTACATACCAAATTTCATTTCAATCCGTTCGGTGGTTGTGGAGAAATCGTAATTTAGTAACTTTGATCCCCAAACCCCTCTAAGATTTCGAATTTTTTGAAACCCATTTTTATTAAGCACCTATGGCCCTAGAGGAAGCTACAAAACAAATTTCATTTCAATCCGTTCTGTAGTTTTTGAGAAATCGTGATGAGTGAGTCAGTGAGTGAGTGGTATTTGGGTTTTATATATAAATAGATTGAGCATAGTTTTTCCTAGTAAAATTTAAAATTTGAATTTTTAGCAGCATGCTGCTAATTGTAGCAAGTGCGGTGTAGGCCTAAGTTCAGTTATCAGGACTAGGGGAATCTAAACGTTGCAAGGAGATCTTTCTTTGCTCCTGTGTACTGGAACACAAGCTGTGGAAGTAATTTTTCTCTCGTGAAGAAATCTTCACTAGTATACGAGGTCTGTCTAAAACGTTCGGTGAATGGTATGATAAAAACCTAAAAACAGAATGTACATTAGAAATACCTTTATTGGCCTTCAAACTCATTGTATTTTGAAAATACTTCCAATAGGGGGGTAGGCGTGCGAAACACGCAATGCATTGCGTATTGAAAATATTCCCGATAAGGGGTTTGGCGTGTGAAGCACGCAATGCATTGTGTATTGAAAATACTCCCAATACGGGGGTTGGCGTGCGAAACACGCAATGCACTGTGTATTGAAAATATTCCCAATAAGGGGGTTGGCGTGTGAAGCACGCAATGCATTGTGTATTGAAAATACTCCCATACGGAGGTTGGCGTGCGAAACACGCAATGCAATGTGTATTGAAAATACTTCCAATATGGGGGTTGGCGTGCGAAACACGCAATGCAATGTGTATTGAAAATACTTCCAATACGGGGGTTGGCGTGCGAAGCACGCAATGCTCTGTGTATTGAAAATACTCCCAATAGGGGGTTAGGCGTTCGAAGCACGCAATGCATTGTGTATTGAATATATTCCCAATAAGGGGGTTGGCGTGTGAAGCACACAATGCATTGTGTATTGAAAATACGCCCAATATGAGGGTGGCGTGCGAAGCATGCAATGCACTGTGCGTCGGCCGCTTCTCATAGTGTTCAGTGTCAAGCTCACATGTGCGTCCTTAGCAGTGAACTCTTAAGGAATAATTATACAAATTAGACAAAGATTCCTTGATCATGTAATTTCGTAATCTAGAAAATCACGTAATTCGATTTCCTAATTGAAAGATTCAATTAGAAATAATTAATTGCGCCAATTTTTCTACGGCAGTTCTTACTACGAACTTGAACCTTCAAACGGGAGTGGTGTAAAGGGCTACACAGACTTGCTAGTGAGGGGGAAAATAATTACAAAGTGTTGATTGCAAGTCTTAACAGCGGTATCCACGCGGAGCTGAAGTTGAAAAGTAAGAACATTAAACACAAATTACAGGTAAACTATTTTAACTAATCTTACAAAATGAGGAAGCTCAATGCCCATTTCCGAGGTATTACCAAGTAAACTATTTTAACACAAGTTACTTAATGTGGAAGCACAATGTCCATTTTAGATGTATTACCAAGTAAACAATACATACAGAAATCCCTATTTTGTATGAAAGTTTTAGTAACTCTTATTTCAATAATTATTAAAGAGGCTTATTTTCAATTTGCGAACAATACAATTTAACTCAAAGTGCAATATTTTTTACAATGGAATGTTAAAAAGCTGTTGCAATTTCACAAATACTTTATTCTAAACAAAAAACCTACTTAAATTACTGTTAAAAAATCGCTAACGCAACCACTGTGTATTGTGTAAGAAGATGTATGTGTATGTGCGCACGCTTGTATTTATGAAGATGGAGGACCCTTTGAAAACCTGCTTTAAGTCATAATTAATTAAGTCATCTCGACTGCCTTTTTGTGTCCCAAAACATTTTGTTGCTATGATACAAAGAAGTTTCTTACAGTAAGTTACTATGTACACTTTACGATGTAGGAGAAGAAATCTGTAAAAATAGTACAGTTGTCATGTAAGCTATTTAGTAACTTTTAACAGTAATTTAAGTAAGTTTTTTGTTTAAAATATAGTATTTGTGAAATTGCAACAGTTTTTTAACATTCAATTGCAAAAAATATTGCACTTTGAGTTAAATTTTATGTTTTGCAAATGGAAAATAAGCCTCTTTAATAATTGTTGAAATAAGAGTTTCTGAAACTTTCAGCGCTCCTAGCAGCTAAACGGTTAAAGTTTATAAAAAAAAAAAACACCAAGAATAAAAAAGTCTTAAAATTGCATGTAAAACCCAAATCCGTAATACAAAATAGGGGTTTCCATAAGAAATTCGAAAGTGGCGGAATATTTTCGAAATTTCAAATTTATATTTTTAATGGTTACTAAAAAGTAGGTGAAGTCCCCCATTTAAAGCTTGCTGTAAATCTTGTACTTTTAGAGATCCAAACGGTGGCCCAGTTAAAATGGACACCCGGTTTAATCGTAGAGCGTGACGGTAAAATGCGATTCACCGCCCACGTAATTTTTTTTGAACGCGGTGCGACTACGGTTTGTAAGCGTGGTTGTCCATTTGTGCCCCAATTACACAGCAACCAACTTCGCAGCCCAGTGTGGGTTATATTATGGTCTGGTAGCCTTGCATCTCCCATTCATGAAGAAGAAGGATTTGGTTGCAATTGCATTTGTTGGGTCAGAAGAGCACTTCGCACAGTTGTACTTCTTATAGAAAGTCGGTGAAGCAGCTGATACTGGTCGGATTGTTCCCAGAATGTTCCAGAATATTCCGGATTGTTATCTCATTAATAATACAAATTATTAAAATAAGTGCTTTTCATTTCGTTATTAGCGAATTTCCATAGGAAAAATGAGCTATTGCAGTGACCCTTTTGGGAAGACCTAAGTTCCAGAGTAATAAGTGAGCACCGATCATGATCCACAGAACACTTTTGGGGTGTCATTAAAAATTATATCTATATATATAAAAGCGAAATAACACTCACTCGCTGACTCATCACGATTTCTCAAAAACTTCTGAACGGATTGGAACGAAATTTGGTATGCAGCTTCCTCTAGGGCCATAGGTGCTTGCTAAGAAAGGTTTTCAAAAAATTCTAAATTTTAGGGGGGATTTGGGGTGTCAAAATTACTAAATCACGATTTCTCCAAAACTACCGAACGGATTGGAACGCAATTTGTTCTGTAGCTTCCTGTAGGGCCGTAGGTGCTCGCTACTAACATATTTCGTACACAGAGGCAGCTATTCAGCACCGTCGTGGACCAATTTCCCAAATTATTGATTGAAACCCTATAGCATAGGCCTATAAACTTAATTTTGGAAATTTGCTCAACTCACGTCAGCGGTCCAGCTGCGTGGTCGAATTATTTAATATTGTTAATTACATTATTGCACATAAAAAACTTAAAAGTTGTGTTTTTTTGCATTTTAGTACTAACGCCAACACTTTTGGGTGTCGGTACCCCGATCAGCGACTCTAAACCCGTATAATGTAAGTAGTCTATATTCATGGCACTAATTGAACAGCGTCCCTCTCGTTTTGAACGGACTATTAACCCTATTAGGAATTAAAGTAAACACGTATGTGGGGGGGGGGGGGGTGCAATTCGTATTGGAATAGTTGTGTACTGAGCGCAAACATCTACCCTCTGTTGAACTTGTGTTTACTTACAACTTACAATGCAAACCATCTTGTATTTACTTTGCCTAATCCTCAATGCCGGTTATCCTAAAAGCAAAGAACGCAGCCGTTGTAGGGCCCCGGGAGGGGCCACGCCAGCTCTGTGTGAGAGCTTTCGGGACAGGAAAAAGCAAAAGTAATACAATAAACAGTTGATATCGACGACAGCTTCTTTAGACGTTAAGGCTCGACGCCATCTTGAATTTCAACTCCCATAGTACCAATGCTAAACGCGTAATAAGTCAAACGCGTTTCAACGACAAAGTCGCCATCTTCAGCGATGCACGAGCTACAATAGTCAAACGATAACTAATCCAACAGTGTCTCTACCTAACTTAACTAGACTAGAGTTACAGTTTTTAGCTACCTTAGGCATTATTAACCTAAATAAAACACAATGCCCTCTAAAAGAAAATCTTTAGCAGTTAAAGCTCAAGAAAAGGAAAAAAAACGAGAACTAGAAACCCCGGAATCTCGGGAATTGCAAAATAATGTTTCACTGGCTAAACCTTCTGCTTACTTCCTTACTGGCACACTATTTTTAACCTAAGCTCAAAACCACATTTGTTGTTTCAACGGGCGAGGTCTACTGTTCACAGAACTACTAGTAAAAACTCTTAAATTACTCAACACAGCACATTCAGTGTTTAGAACCCTACTTGGAGAAGTCCATTTTTCTAAAACAATTCCGAGGGTGAGCCACCAGAGCCCCATCTCCACTGATTTTTATGCCACACAAAATTACCCAGCTTCGGTACCCCCACCACAAAAGTTGAGAAATACGGTCGAAATTGTTTTGAAATTTTAGATTTTGCCTCCCCCCAAAATAATTTGTTGTAGCACCGTTCCTGGGGACCCTACAGAGGAAAAATTCCTTTGTAAACGAAAATCGGCTATGACTGTAATTATAAAGCAGATCTAACTTTATTAGGAATTAAGCTAACAAGTGTGAAAGAGAGAGTTTGTATTGGAATAGGTAAGTATTGAACAATCGAGAGCAAATAATACAGTAACACTTTACACTTGTATTTACTTTGCTATCGGTACGAACATAATCTGCAATACAACGAACCAGTCCTCTTTTAGCTCTATGCACTTTAACATATTCTCCTGTCCTTATCTTAATGTTGTTACCTTCTTCCATGGGCGCCCATATGATATTTTCTGGGGGGGGGGGGCTAAACCGGGGTAGGGGCTTAACACGTTCACTGCTAAGGACGCACATGTGAGCTTGACACTGTACACTATGAGAAGCGGCCGACGCACAGTGAATTGCACGTCAACCCAAGTATTGGGAGTATTTTCAATACACGATGCATTGCGTGCTTCGCACGCCAACCACCGTGTTGGGAGTACTGTCAATACAAATTGCATTGCGTGCTTCGCACGCCAACCCATGTGATAGGGGTATTTTCAATTCAAATGCATTGCGTGCTTCGCACGCTAAGCCCCGTTTTGGGAGAATTTTCAATACAAAATGCATTGCGTGCTTCGCACCCCAACCCCCGTATTGGGAGTATTTTCAACACACAATGCAATTCTTCGCACGCCAATTTTAAGCTTATATGCTATGGACGCACTTGTTCGTCCGCTTATAATATTAGTGATTATTACGTAGAAAGGTTCAAAAATACAAAATAAAGTAATTTCTACTCATTTAGAATATAAATATAAAAAATAAAAAGTCAACTCCTAGCCCAGGAAATACGAAATTTGCGTAACAGTGAACGTGTTAAAGAGTACCCTCCCATCCTTCGGCAAAAGGAGTCCAGGGATATTTTTGACCTCCCCAAGAAAAGTTAAAATTTGTGAAGCCAATTTGGCTGTTCAGGTGAAATATTAACTCACATAGCATCGAGTCTGTACCTTTACACCGTCAGTGAGACCTATAACACTCCTAGAGGCCGCACCAAGTAGTGACCCAGCAGCTCATGCTTGAACTCTTGTAAAAAATCAAATAAGTACATGTAAAATCAAACGGCATACAACATTTAAAACATATTTTAGTGCTCTTTAAAGAAAAATACCTGACTATAATTAATAATATACATATTTTCCTTGCCCTGGGAGCTAGGTATCCTTTCTGCCCATAGGCATTGGCGCCCATGCTTTCTTCTTTGAAGATTAAAATTATCTATGTACGAAGTCTACTGACCTAATTACTGCATTGACATTGTGTAGGCCTATCTTGCTTGATAAGGAAACAAACGTAGCGGTTTGACAGCGCGGGGATGTAGCTCAGTGGTAGAGCGTTCGCTTTGCATGTGAAAGGCCCCGGGTTCGATCCCCGGCATCTCCAATACTTTTTTTCCTATAAAATAAGCATTAAATTTTCTTTCCGTCGACGAAATTATTGATAGAATATCATAATTAAAATAATTGTACGGGTTTTAACGTAAATAATATGATGATTAAATAATTTTTATTGCAGGTACCTGCTTGCTAAAGGCACTAGATTTTCAGTTGGATGATTTTAGGCAGAAGTGATGTTGAAAAACTTCTTTAGATTTTATTTACAGCGTCGAAACACGCGCCGGTTGTTTTATTACTTCGGATCGCATTAAAATGCCGAAGTATTGAAATAATGCGATAATTTGTGTGTCTGTCTGTTATATGCACTCACAGACGTCGTAGAAAACAGGGTGGTGCCAAAATCTTCGTAATTTGATTGCGGAGAGTTGAAAAGCTTTTGAGCTTTCTAGCGTGAGTCGTAGCGAGTACGGGTCACTTTTTTGGAGTTAGTATTTTGAAAATACAGTGTGGGGAATTGTTTTATATGTTTTCGGGTATGGGAAATCCGATTTTGACAGTTAAAAAGTTGTCAGGGATCGTTTTAGAGGTCAACATTTTTAAAATGCAGTGTCTGATATCGTTTTATATGTTTTTGGATAGAGGAAACCCGATTTTTACAATTAAAGAGTCGTAGCGCGTCGGGATAACGTTTTTGGGTCAACATTTTTCAAAAACAGTGTGGGGTATCGTTTTATATGTTTTTGAGAACGGGAAACCCTATTTTGACAGTTATTTAAAAAAAAACACACGAGCCAATGTCTCGAAAAAGTATTCATCTGGAATATGGCGTCATCCAGGGGTCGACGTTAGGACCTATTCTGTTTTTGATGCATAAAAAATGATTTGTTTAAAATCGATATTGATGGGTACTTTTACCTATCTGCAGACGATACGGCCATTTTATTCGAGGGTAATAGCTGGGAAGAAGTACAAGGGAAGGTTGTAAAGGATTTGTCGGTAGTGAAAAAATGGTTCGATCAAAATGTTTTAATCCTAGACATATCTAAAACAAAGTTCCTTCCTACAGCCCGTAGGTCCATTAGCGATTGTCTTTATAAACGTATTAAATTACATTCGTGCGGGAATTACCTAAGTAAGCTCTGTGGCTGTAGTAACATTGGCTGAGTTGACTGTTACAAATACTTGGGTGTCTTGTTTGATAAACGCTTAAATTGGTCGGCACGTTATAAAGTTAATCTATGTTTTTAGAAATTTAAATGAAATATTATACTTTCGGGAAATAAGTCAGTTGTACTTTGCTTATTGCCAATCTTTGCTTTTGGAGGGGATAATAGTTTAGGGATGCACCTGCAAATCCATACCGGCTCCCTTAGGTGTCGCCCAGAGATCTGTTATGAAGATGGCGCTGCGTAAACCAAAAAGACATCCATCTGACGAGCTGTATGACAGTTTAAACTTTTTTAATATCGGGCAACTTTTTCGTAAAAACTCTTTTAACTTTTTTGCATAAAAATTCCAATTTAATTTGTTCTATTTCGAGCCATTCTCATTTTACTCGTTATTCTAAAGCAGTGGGTATAAGAACAGATAGGCTTTATAGATCTGTATCCACGACTAACTCATATTATGTTTCACAGATGATTTTCCGTAATATTCCAAAAAACCTGAGACTTTTTCAAAATTATACAGTTAAGGCGTATAAAAAGCAAGTTTCTCTATGGTTAGGGGAGGTAGGGAGGAATATTGTGAGTCCGTCATTTTTTCGGAGTACGTATAGTTATGTTTAGCCTATATGACGCTCTTTTTATCTTTTAATTTTTTATCTCGTGTTCTATTCTGATTATTTGTAGGGGAAGTTTTGGTGTGGGCGCAGGAGTGACGTTGTTGTTCTGGTGATGGCCTATTTATGATTTCTTGGTCATTTAAAAATTGTATTTTTCTTTTTTTTTATCTTCTCTCTTTTTCCATAATTTTTATTGCGAAGTTATGTTGTGCACGATTCGTGCCCACGCACAGGCCTCGTGCCTATGTGGTCACTAAATCCATACGTAATAATTTGTAAATTGTTTGTAATTTTATTTATGGAAAAATACATTTCAAAAAAATCTATAAATAAAAAAATGTATCTTGTTTGAGTATTATAAATGATATTAACAAATATGTTTTTTTTTTTATTTCAGGTAGGTAAAGGGGCGTCTAAAGAATAAATAATTCAATCTCGCAGCTGGACCACTAAAGTAAGTTTAGTAAATTTCCAAAATTGAATTTACATGTTTTAGCGTTTCAACCAACTATTTGGGGAATTGGTCTACTCGGGGAAATATATTACTAGAACTGGTTTCCACCTCAGCCTACAGCCAACGTTATTTACGTATTTTACGTTTTGATCGATTTTGTGGAGACCACACGGCGGAGACCACGTTCACTGCTGCGCAAATTTCGTATTTCCTAGAATAGGAGCTGACCTTTTATGTTTTATATTTATAGCCTAAATATGAGTAGAAATTGTTATTTTTTATTTTTGAACCTTTCTACGCAATAATCGCTAGTTTTTTAAAGCGGACGCACGTGTGCGTCGATAGCACATAGGCCTAAAATTGGCGTGCAAAGCACGCAATGCTCTCTGTATTGAATACACTCCCAATACGGGGGTTGGCGTGCGAAGCACGCAATGCACTGTGTATTAAAAATATTCCCAATACGGGGGTTGGCGTGCGAAGCACGCAATGCACCGTCTATTGGATATACTCCCAATAAGTGTATTGGCGTGCGAAGCACGCAATGCATTGTGTATTGAAAATATTCCCAATACGGGGGTTGGCGTGCGAAGCTCGCAATGCACTATATATTAAAAATACTCACAATACGGGGGGTTGGCGCGCTCCCAAAAGTTTCATTCTAGTATGAAAACTCTAAAAAACATCTGGTGTGCACATCACACAACTTTCCTTACCAAAATAGATGCTGTATCAATTACCAAATTTTTCGAGCGAGAGATTGATGATACCATTTTCGAGTTAATAGGAGTATCCGTTTCGAAGAAAGCGGTACTAACTTCAAAACGGTTAATCCCACGGACCTGATTTTGGTCTCAATCGATTTCTCACCCCCAAAAATGTCAAGGTCGATACCGAACACGGCTAGTTTAAAAAAAAGTCATTTTTGCCCCCAAAAAGGGCGTTTTTGGGGTCAATTTTTGAAAAAATGGAAAAAGTTGAGTGGGGTATCTTTTTTGACATTCTTTTGGACGCTGAATCGAATGAGACCATTTTCAAGTCGATAGGACCAGCCATTTCGGAGATACAAACAAAATAACTTGCGTTTTTGTAATAACTTTTTTCAACGAATTTTTAAGGGTATATAGCGTACATAGCGTGTTAAGGGGGTCTGAGTAGAGTATGTTAGCAAAGTTTAATCAAAATCGTTAGAGGGGTTTTGGAGTAAATACCAAAAATGTGCTAAAAACTGGTCCCACGGTAAGACACCACCTCCGATTTGCTTCAAATTTACATGGGTTTAATTGTTTACGTGTTTGAAGATATCCTGTAAATTTCAGTTCGATCCGTCCAGCCGTTTGCCCTGTGCACTCCGGACACACAGACACACAGACAGACCAATCGCCAAAAATGCATTTTTTGGACTCAGGGGGCCTTGAAACGTAAAGATATTATGAAAACTCGACATCGAATTTTTGGGTCGATCGCAATACTTACCTTACCTAGTATAGGGTAAGGAAAGTAAAATGTTACTCCTCATAAAAAAAAGTGCTTCTGGACCAGCTGACTGTTCAGTATTCACATAATAGCTGTTTCTATGTAGGCTCTTTCTCAGTAGAATTTCAATTAAAATCTGATTTCATTTTTTATTTCTAAATGTTAGGTTAGGTTTTCATTAAATTATACCTAAGCCATGCTGGGGTTTTTAATTTTAAACCTTATTATAATTAATGTTAAATCATTATTTTAGTATTTTATTTTCAACATTTCATCTTATTTATCATTTTATGATTAATCCTACGCCTTCATTTAAACGAAATTAACAAATATGTGTGTCGGTAATAAGGGTTGGCGCGCGGAACGTCGAATGAACCTCCTCTTGTAATTGTTGGAAACTTAATGAAAGCGTGGTTTCGATATGCCTATTAGTTCTGGAGTTATGTCTTGCTATTTATTACATAATGGTTGGCAGACAGGACAGGAAGCATTCTAAGACATATATCAAAATTTTCTTTGGTTATTTTGATGTCCTCAACCAGGTCCGAAATTTGATATAGGAGAACGTATTCGTTAAAATTTTTGGGGAATATATCAGTTTAAAGTAAGAGAATGAATCCGTTTAAAGTAGAACAATATACAGAGTGTCCCATAAGTAAAGTGCCAAACTTCGGGGAATGGTTCTGTGGGTCAAAATAAGAAAAAACGTTCATATAAACACAGACCCGAAAACGCTTCGTTATCTACTTATCCGCCATTTTGTTTTTTGTAGAAAATAATTGTTATCTAGAGAACTGTGTGACCGATTGAGTTCAAACTTGGCACGAAGTTTAACCTAACAATGATATATCTCAAGAAAAATAAGCGATTAAATCTAATAATGCGTTTCAAAATGGCAGCGGTTTGAAAATGTCAAACCTAAATTACTAAAAAACTTTACATTTGAACAAAACATGTCAAGACACCTTTTTGTAGCCCTTTTCATTCCCTTTCGGATGATGTAACTGTCAAAACAATCGGATGAAGGATAATAGCTAAGTCAAAAATAATGACAGCAAATGTACATACAATATTGCTGTTTACTGTGTTGGTATAGGATGCCGGGTTGAACAAACCAATTATTACACATAACTTAACTATTACACTACATCCGATTTTTTTGACAATTACAATATGCGATAGGGAATCAGAAGGGCTACAAAATAGGTGCCTTGACTTGTTTTGTTAAAATGTACGGTTTTTGAGTAATTTAGGTTTACAATTTTCAAACCGCCGCCATTTTGACACTCATTATTGGATTTAATAGCTTATTTTGCTTGAGATATGTCGTTGTTAGGTTAAATTGCATGCCGAGTTTGAACTAAATCAGTCAAACCGTTCTCTATGTAAGAATTATTTTGTACAAAAACAAAATGGCGGATATCTAGAAAACGAGGCTTTTTCGAGTCTGTGTTTATATAAACTTTTATTCTTATTTCCAAAGAACCATTCCCCGAAGTTAGGCACTTTACTTATGGGACTCCCTGTAAATGTTTAAAGTAGGACAAT
>JAGFPH010020023.1:0-14622 GCA_018207615.1 Philaenus spumarius
TACTATTACACAACACACAACACTACTCCTATGCTACTACTTGCGTTTACTATTTCATTTACAATTTGATTTATCTTGTACGGTTTAGCCAGTGTGAGGCATAAAAAGCCCAGGTTCATTGTTCATTGGTCACCATTTTGTAATCACTCAATGGAACATGCCTTAGTAAACGTTTCATTAAATTTGGGTTTGTCTTCAAGTTAAATGTTAATAAACAACCATAAAAGTTTTCTATTTTAACAGAATCAATACAAGCAGTAATAGGTAATAAAAGGTTGATTCACCATTTCAAAAATAGGTATTCATTCTTTACTGTAAACTGAAAAACATAAATATCTGTAGTTGATATTCTTTAGGCATTTGAATTGCTAAAATTCCTTCCGTATATTATTTTGATAAGTTTTTAATTGTTTAGAAAATGTAATAAAAACACTACAGTTGCAATCTTCCTATTTTTATATGGTCACTGGATCTGTCCGTGAAATAATCAAAATTAGTAGCTTATGCGTGTCACTCGGAGTACATGTCGAAAATATTATGTCAATGAAATTTAGTCTTATAGCATGTTTAGTTAACTAACCTTTCAGTAACTTACCAGGAGGGGGGAAAAAATATGCTATTTTCAAGTACAAAATAATGTATCTATACTAATGTTATAAAGAGGTAAATTTTTTTGTATGTAGGGGGTAATCTCTGGAATTACTGAACCGATTGAAAAATAGTTTTACTAATAAAAAGCATCACTATCCCTGAGTAACAAAGGCTAAAAACATTTTATTTCAATATTTCTAAATTTAGACGGAAAAAATTCTTAGGTTATTTCTAGACTGATGAATCAACACAGTCATATTTCTTGGATGTATTTACATTCATTACCATAGCAACCAATTGAATAAAATAACAGATTTTTAAAACAGCTGTTTACTATAATATTTCCATTAACACCTGATTTCAAACTTCGAAGTAATTATTTGTATTTTTAACTTTTAGGTTAGGTTTATATTAAAGTGTATACCCGAGCCTTGCTGGTTCTTTTAACCTTTATTATAAAACTGTTGTTATAAAATAATATACGAAATAATTGATTTGAACATTTAACATTATTTACCACTGTAGGTTTGGGGTATAATAATCCTACACCTTTATTATAAAGAAAACAATATGGTTATGTGTATAGAAGGTTCCAACAAGGTTTTCGTACGCCCGGGCCCATAGCGGCAAATTTTTAGGGACGGCAAAACGGCAAACAAATTCCATAGCGGCAAATAGTGGAATTTGGGAAATAATATTACAGTACTATGTTTTATCTGGAACAAAACTAAAACTTTAGTTTTACAACAGATGCGTATGAGCGTGTGATATAGATATATAGTCATGAAAGAGGTAATGCCAAGTTATTTGTTTGACTCAAACTAATAAATTTCGTGCGAGAAATCGCAGCGACGCGACACAAGCGATCGGAGCGACATCATCAATACGCTCGTATCACAAGCATTAGGTTGATTATTGTGTTCTACATGGACTGGCAATGCGGGTGACACCGACGGTCATATCCTTGAGCTGATCTTATCCCAGATCGCTGACATCGGTGGTTCCGTCTGTATCGTTGACGCGAACTACGTGCGTAAGAGCGATAGGAGTGAAACGACACGGGGTACCGCAGCGACAAAAGACATACTGATTTGAAATTTCAAAATTCGGTCGCACCACCAGTTCACGTCGCTACGGGCGTCGAAGTAGAACGCTCCAATGAATTTACATTTGTTTGGTAATTCAAAAATCACTCTTCCGCTTTGGTCGCTCATGTCGCCCAGGTAGGAATTGTTGTTTGCGTTGACTTTAAGACTTAATAGAAGAGTTTGACAATGTTACATCATGGCGTAAGAAATTTCAGGAAGCTTCTGCCAATTCAATTTGTTTTCCACACTTTATAATATTTAATTTAAAGACTAAACAATTACCTGTCCTGTCTCTTGTAGTTTGAATCTTAAAAGTTAGATTCTCTGAAACACGCTTTAGTGGTTACATTTACATGTTTGCTTATTGGGTTTAATTGTTTAAACTGTATAATAAACTTGAAATACTTGATTTGAAATTGATGTGTCTTTTATTATTTTGCAAAACCACTTCTGAATTTAACCTTGTAAAAATTACGTAATTAAATTCTGTAAAAATTACGTAATAACGTATTTAAATTCTTAAAAGTAAAATTAGATTTTGCCTCCTCTCCTCCTGTTGGTGTATCATGCAGAAATATTAATACAAATTGAGTATAATATTTCTCTAAAGATGAAATGGTTATTTGTTTGTAATTCAAACTACATATATTATATTTTGTTTTAATAGCGATTTATAAATCTCATTAATTCATTAGTAACATACAAACGTTTTTACTACTAATTAAATCAACCTGAGCAAATTAGGATAATGAAAATAATAATAAAACTTTTCGGAAGGAGTAAAAAATATTGCAAATTCAATTTAAAATAGAGAAAATTTTGGTTGGGGTATAGAGTACTTTTAATTGTGGGGAGGGCGGCAATTTCGAGGGGGCCCATAGGCGCAAAATATGTAGATCCGGCCCTGGGCGTAAGGAGCACGCAGGGGTTTCCCCAAGTATTTAATATTACGCTATTTTTATTTTTAAAACAACATTGGATACTTTTTTACTATTGAAGAAAATAAATCTCAGTTAATAAATTTACTATGTTAGTTAATCGGTATTGGTTCTTTATTGAGTCTCAGATAGGAGTGGATCTTAACAAATTACAGATAGGCGGTATTGTCTTTATAGACCCGTAGTAGTTTTTCAATTTTTTGTATAAATGCTTTATAGATAGGTGGTATTGTTTCTTGTCAGTCTGCTTTGTGTAAGGGGTTTTGTTTTTGCCTTAATCATTGTATTAGTCGATGTTATACGTCCGCCAGAATGCATTGGAATCAAAAAGTAAATTTTGTTAAAAATGTCAGTTAGGCAGAATTGTTTGCTAAGCGACGATATACTTTATGCCAATACACATTTTGAAAGGTAATGGAAAATATTTTTTTCGATTCCTGCAGTGTACAAAAATATTGTGTCTGGTTGGCAACACTTTCTAAACTTTCCTTCACTGGTTCACACTAGCAATGTATAATTTATTCTCCCCATGTTTATTGGTTAGATATTTAGTTAGTTCAGTTCATTATTGTATGTAGATGCGTTCTTGTTAGAAACACTTTATGTCAAAGTCAAGTGATTCTTTTGAGAGAGGTAGATAGAAAGCAAAAGAAAATAATAGGGAACAAGCTGTGTGTTATACAGAGTACATCAGACCACCCTTGTGGTACATATTGTGATCAAATAAATCATTTTAAACTGACATGTACTGTTTTACATCTAAAGAATATAAGCAAAGTATTTTTTTTCAAATTCCTATGCTCCAAAGGTATATTTTTCTATGTGGGTGTTATTTTTGAACAAAGTTTAATAAAGGTTTAAACATATTCATTGCTGTTAAGGTTCAACCCAGGAACTGAAAATCAGTACTGTAGGATCTAAGGTTCTTGTCCTGCATTTCGCTATTAACCATGCAAAAAATGTTGTCCGTTCGCTTCCACACTAAATCGCTTCACTCCCGCTGAGTTGTAAGGGGTTAAACATTACCATAATAAATTGAAACTCCGCTAACCTTAGCAGAATTAATTTACCATTCGAATACTACAGTTAAATTTAAATTAAATGTTACAGTTGTTTATGAAAAACATCTTTTTTACCCTAGAACCGGCAGACGGTACATAATGTACCGTCACTCCAACACATTTGTAACGATTGATTGTATTGAATATTTGACCAACTAAAAATCTTCCAATCTCAAAAAGACAAACACCATTGGAAAGGTAATGTTTCAAACTTTAATTTTTGTATTTACAATTTCTTTCTAAATCGTATATTTACATACGTAATCATCGTTGCAGTTTATTAGTTTTCTAAAATCAATCAACGCCCAAAAATTCATACAAAACATAACGAAATAACTCAACTTTCGTCAATCTCTAATGCCCGCCCAATCTCTAGGTTTTCTTAGTTAAACCTATGTATCGATGGATTCATCACAATTTCCCCTATCCAAAACTTCCATCCAATCAAAAATCGGACAAATAGTTCTGAAGTTGTAAGGGGTTTTGTAGACCCTTGCAATTAGTCAGTTTTCCAACCAATAAACAGCGTTATTTATTTCACGTGATATATGTGTGACCTCAATAATTTTTTAGAGATATTTTGGTATCTTTGTAAACATAATGCTTCAAGCTAACGTTCTCTGTAAACCAAATATGCTATATTTGAACAGTTTATTGTGTAGGGCCGTGGGAAAGTGAATGCTAATACAGTCTCATCTAACGTTCGAATCTGAAGCCTAACGGACTTTTACAACATGGCTAGACATAGGAGTTTGCGCGCGCATCTTGTACAGACGAGGAGTTTTCTATATTTTTCTAACTTTTGTTATTAAAATAATTCTAAGTCAAACACTTTTATGAAAAGATAATTTACAAAGTATACAGTTCAGTTCTTTGATTTATTCACTACACTTTGTTATAATAATATTTCATTTTTGGGCAAAGCAAATATTAGTAAATTACGTTTCTAACTTTGCATACTTTTGATAGCAGACTTGTAGTAGGAACAAAATATCTCGTGTTTTCAAAATAAGAAATTTGAAAATGTTAAATGTTTTTATACAGTTCTATTTAGAACTAAATTACAAAACTTTTTTACATTTATGGAAAAAATTACAAAAAATGTTTACTACTTTTTATGTAGACTTAAAGTTGAACTTTTATTTTTTGTAACTAAACATTTTTTGTTTCTTGAGCTAATAACTTTGTAAATTTTACATCTATAATTTTTTTACTGGCATATATACATTTTTTTAACCTTTTTCTACAAAAAAGCTATAGAACACTTTTGGATTGGGGTTCATTTACTATTTTTGGTGAATTTTTGAATAAATGCTTGCACATGCCAAAAAATCAATTTTCGTTAAAGTTGCCGGTTCTAGGGTTAAAGAGTCTTGTTTCATTCCGTTTGCAATATATAATGATAAGTTGACCTTTGGAAGGTTTTTGTTTTTTTTTGTCAGAACTATTTCGTTTGGGACAAAGTTTTAGACAAAGAACTAAATTTAATTTTCTTAGGCAGTAATTTTTTCAGTGGTTCTTAATTAGGGTCTTAAACTAAAGACCCAATTAGAATTTAGGCCTACCTTTTTAAGTTTTGGTAGTTGTATCTTGAGTAGTTTTTGCTCTACTCAAATGAATTTTTGATCAAAATATGTGATTTATTGCAAGTTAAAATTTAAAATAGTTTTTATTCCCACTATTTTTTATTGCAAATTTAAGGATTTAAATCACCGGAGAGGGATTTCAACTCAAAAACTATTCGACCAATTTCAATAAGAGTTTCACAATTTATCCATATCATTGTTTATCCAGGAGTGTTTAGACATTACAATTACTACAGTCTAAGGAGTTGAAATAGGGTTGCTACTCTTATACAATAAATATAAATTGCACTAAATTTCTACAAAGAATAAATTTAAAGTTATTTACTATTGTTCTTTATTGGTATTAAAAACATTTTCAACTCTATTAGTTAAGTCATAGGGATGAAATGAGATAACTACCCTTACTTAAATTTAAATTAAGCAATAGTGAAGCATTGCCAGGTCCACTAGTATATACGTATATAGATTAAAACATTTACTTTTGAAAGACCTTTAATACAATGTCACACTAAACCTATGTTTACTTTTGAAATTTACTAAACATCCACCACTACTCCCTAAAATACGCATTTTGGGACACTGGAATATGAAAAAATATTTAGCCTGGATTATTTAGGTACCAAATAGAAACGTTTCTGCACATATATTATAGGAATGTTTTTCTTTATTTTGTTCCATGTAACCACCTTCCAGAATTATATCAAGCATTATAGAAACATACTGTATGTACTGCTTGGGTTGCCGGTTACATGTTATATGTATATTGCAAATTCATGTTATTACTTTTAGGGGTCTTTTCTGTTATATCCCCGCATTTACAAACTATTTTCTATTCTCAAACTATTTTCTATAGAATAAGGATTAATCGGGATAGAACTACAAATGTGAAATATAATATTTACACACCATTTAAACGTAGGCTATAATTGTTGGGAAAAAAAAAAAAAAAAATGTTTAAACATGTGCAACTTACTATTCGACTCTAGGCTAACCTATGGCAACATAAATGCAAAAATAATAATAAAAAAATAAGAAATTAATAAAATTATTATTAATTAAAAATAATAATAATAAAATTATTTAATAATTTATTTTATAAATTTTTAAATAATAATAATAAAAGGTTCTAACCTAACCTATTTAGTCACAGTATGTTTACCTGTATTCAACATTTAACAGTAAAATGTAAAACAACGTCGTTGTCTGCAAAAATATTAGGGTTAGAGTCGAATAGTGAAGTTACGCGTTTGCGATAATCCTTATCTAATTAATATCAACAAAAACTGGAAACTTCCTTCCTCATATGTTATGGAGTAGTTATATATAGTTATTTGGACATTCCCGATTAATCCTCTATAATAATCTACTCTCTTTTAATAATGCCCCACTAGTTGGGCGTCAAATTTATAATACTTACAAAACTAATTTTAATCTTTGAATGGTCTAATAGGATTAGCCTATTTATGATAATCTTATATTACGTTTAAATTAAATGATAGCTGTACTTTGAATCAAAAACTATAAATAAGAAACAGAATTTACATTTTATTTTTTATTTAATTATAATCAAAATTATATCTTATACATTTACTCTTTAAAAGAAAATATTGATAATATTATTAGGTTCACAAGATTGTTCTTCAGATAGTTCATTTACAAATTTCTTAAGATTGCCCATCAGCTTTGCTCAATTAATATTTTGTGGATTTATTATCTAGAGTCATATGACAATAAATCTTTTACAGAATCTCGGGAAGGGTTATCGGCCGGGTTTGGATAATCTTTTTATAATACGCATTTGAATTTTAATCTATGTTGAATATTGAATTTAGAAAATGGCATCAAGATTTGTACTCAAGATAAAATATTCAAAGTTCATTAATTTGATTAATTAGTCTCATTTAGTTGATTTTAACTCTTGTTCTTTATAAAGTATACAGACTATACCAAGTTCTGTTCAATGTTAAATGGTTTTGTTTCATGTAACACTTTTATTTTTAACTGAATAAATATCGGAATTGCAAAAACACATCTTCATCTCTGGACTCCTGGCTGTAGAATGCTTTCGAACTAGGCGGTAGTTAGGTCATTTTTTAATTGTCTCCTAGGGGGTCTTGGTATTGCTCATCTTATTTCCTTTGTTGCACATCTGATCTCCGATTGGTCAGTTGTAGTTCATTTCGTTAGGCTCCATGTATTATAAGATTATAACGTTTCTTGTGTGAATATCGCATATTCGCGTGTAACATGAGTATTTATTTAGCACATTAATATTTCTTTTAAATTTATGCCATATTGGTTAAAATTACCATTATATTAGTAAAATAAAATTATGTATTAAACCACGACCTTAGTATCAAGCAGGCCTACTCTAATGTGTTAATGGCTGAATGCTAAATCGTTATGTTATTTACGTTTTACAATCTCTTTACAAATAAATACTAATACTTTTACTTTAATTAACATTGTTTTACTGAACCTTATTTATGTTACACATATCTATACTATGTTCTATTGGTTGTATTTAGATTTTCTTATAACATAATTTCGAATCGCAATCTTTAATATCGATCATATGTTGAGATGTTTGTTTACATTGGTATAACCTAGTTTGGGTTCAATACAATTTCTGATCTTCACACTGGATAACTGTGATTAAAGAATTGGTGTTAATGCTTGTTTGTTAATTTTATAGTGTGTTAATAAATGGAAAAGTGCTATGTAAAAGTGTGGTATAATTTATTGTGATCTTGGTTGAAGTAGGCTAGGCCTAGGCTAGGTTTGTTTTTGTTTTTGTGAATTGGCAATCTTTAGGTTATAGGTCATTGTGTGATTCATGAGATTTGATATCATTATACCTCATTCTATAGAAAATAGTTTGAGAATAGAAAATAGTTTGTAAATGCGGGGATATAACAGAAAAGACCCACTTTTAGTTACACTGTCCTTTTAGTTAAACTGAATTCGGGAGACTGTACCATTTAAGTTCTCATTTCTCTGCTTTATTAGTGAACTTCCATAGGAAAGTTAAGCTGTTGCAGTGATTGCAGTTGGGAGTGGTCAGTGAGCTCCGATTATGGTCCCCAGGACACGTTTTCTTGTGTCATTAAAAATTATATATACAGGCAGTCCCCATTATAAGCGGTACCGCTTGATGCAATTTTGCTTTTACGCGATTTCAAAAAAATTTCTTTTGCTGTATTGTTTATACTGGTTTTGGTGTGTTTTTGTCAATATATAAAATTCATTTGTATAACAAAATGGTTTATTTTAATTACTAAAATCCTTTTTAACGTAAGGCTATTCGATCAATATCAGTAGCCTTTTTTTGGGTTTTTATCTAAAAACTAATATAACAGATTATTCTGCATATTTTGTTTGTTTTACATGACCTTATAGCCTATCTGGTAAAACGTAAAGTACCATAAAAGTACACGCTTCAAATCCACGTAAGGGCAGTTTCTCATCCGAGGCCGACGGCGGGGATGCAAACTCACGAAGTGAGCAAAGCGAAACCGTTCATAATCCGAGGTTGCAGGTCGAGTTGCAAACTCGCTTCCACTGCGTGCTGGATTTAAATTCGCTCAACTCATGTCAGTGGTTCAGCTGCATGATCAAATTATTTAATATAGTATAGATTTTATTATTAAGTTTTATGATTAGTTTTTGATTGTCAAAATTTTTCCCAATCACAATGACTATTTGCATTTATTATTTCTTTAGAATCTCTGCTCTGAGTTTAAAATTAAAGTTCTATTAATTTCCATACATCTGAACACCTGGGGTGGAATTCGGTGGAAATTTGCCGTTCTTTTGAAATCAAACTTTAATATATTCGTATTTTGAGTTTTAATCTCTTTGTGATTGACATCCAAATAATAAGGCATTGTTGGGACCTATCAGCTCCATGCGATTCTGGACAAATAACTTTATTCAGCTGTTTGTAATTATAAAGCTAGACATAGTTATTTGCTAATACTAACAACCTGTTCATTGGTCAGAGATTGGGTTTAGTCTAACGTTATTTTGACACTAGGTTTTAAAGAACAGTTACTGGTTAGTGTACTTTAGTCCGATACTAAAACCTAATCTGAGAATATTTATGAGTTGCATATCCCCAAAATCTTTATTTTGTATTGGTTTTGAATTTTGACATTGGCTGGGTTTAATTTTAGTTTACTACTTAAATTATGTTGTTTCGAGTGATAATGTTATATTTTTTATAGATTGTTGTGACAATTTAAAATTTTACTTGTCCAAAGTTCTAGATAAAAAAATGCAAACTTGGCATGTTTACAGTATACAGGGTGCCCATTTTAACTGGGTGAACCATTTGCATTGGTTCAAAACGTTTCCATACCGAAATATCGTGCGCTCAGTTAGGGGAGGTGTTTTTAAAACTTTATACCCCTCTAACTTTTAAATGGTTAGTCAGAAAACCACCGAGAACAAAAAAGTCTTAAAATAGCTCGTAAAACCCAGAATCATCATAAAATAACAGGGTGTTCCATAAGATATTGGAAAATGGCGGAAAATTTTTGAAATTTCAAATTCATATTTTTAATGGTCCACTTAAAAGTAGGTGACGTCCCCTGTACAAAAGTTTGCTGTACATTTTGTACTTTTGGAGATCTCAATGGTGGCCCAGTTAAAATAGACATCCTGTATATTCCAGGTTCAGGTCACCATTAAAATCTTGGACGCTAATTGTTTTGCAAATAAATTTAAACAGGATCTTCCTTCCCTTACTTTTTAGTGGGCAGTAAAAATTAATATTTCAAGTTTTGAAAATTGACAGCAATCTACGTCAGCCAACTTTTTATTATGTTTCTGGATTCAGTGCAAAGACCCCAATTCCAGCTAGCTAATGAATTTCCCAAAAAAGTTTTTGTTAAAACCGTGTTACTGTACTTGTAAGCCGTTATTAGACGGTCTGTAGTTATTTAATTATCTTGAATATGAGTTCTATCAGCAAAGACAAAAAGTTTGATATTTAATTTTTTTTTACTCTCCTACTATTATTGTATTAACAATCATTTTTCTAACCCAAGCATATAGAAAACCCAACTATAGAAACTAACCCAAGATTATTATAGTTATTGACAATGACAGTGATAAATACGAGAAACAGATGAGTGCCAATGAAAGTACAAGCTCATTATTTTTTATCTTAAAAAACATAATACATAAATTGTATTAATTTACTTAAATAAATTAAAGTTTAAAATTTTGAATAAAAAATAAAAAATTTTGTGATTTTTCTCAGTGAAAAATGCACTAATCAAAACTTACGACTCATTTTTTAAATTGAATTTTTTAAATTTATTACAACTCTTCCATTGAAAGTGTAGCGTTTCATCCAATGATCTACAAAATTTAAGTTAGATTTTTCACTTTTTTTATTGTTTAAATAATTTCACAATAAAAAAAATCATTGTTTTTCCAAAAGTGGTATTTTTTGTCTACAAGTCAAGTCTGAGAGCAATCGGTTTGCTAATAAATGCAAAAAAAAGACTTTTTTTGCTTTGATTAATCTAAAATCACTCGGTCAGTTCTTAAATTATATTATAATGGCCGGTTTCAATTATCAGTTAAAACTAAAATATTAAGTAAATTAAAATTTTGTAAAAATGACTACTGTACTTTTTTATGCTGTGCTTTCATAAAATACGTTATTCTAAGTATTTTTTAAATATAAAATGTAAAAATCAAAATTTTAAGAATTTGCACAAAATATGATAGGTTTATTAAAAAAGAAAATTTAAACAGTAAAACAGACTTAAAACTAAGTACAAATTATAAAAACTTAAATACTAAATAGAAATTTCCATTAGATATTTTAAAGTTGTAATTGTGGAATTATAGAAGTAAATATACCTTTCAACGGGAAATGTTGGGATCTTTAAATTTTGATTCCTTAGGTTTTTTTTGTAGTGGCAATAGGATCCGAGTTATTTCACTTAAAGCAAATGTTTTTCCTAAAATGAGGAGATGTGTGGCTTTACGAAAGGTGCATGGTGAAGTCTGTAGGTACTTTTTTTATCTATGCCAAAACCTACAATTTAAGAAAAAAACCCAAAGACAAATTGTTCATGTAATTTTTTATACAATAAAATCAATTAAATATAATATATAACAAATTAATATTAATAATAATAATAATAATTAATAAAAATTGTGATTTTTAAAAAAATTACTGATTTCAATTTAAATAAACTGGCAAGTCAGAACTGGTAAAGTTTCTTGATAGTATAGAACCTAAAGTTATAAAAATGGATCGAATGTGATTTTAAAAGAGAAAGGTGTACAAATCAAATAAGAATTGTCAAACAGAACAAAATTTTGTTCTTTCCATGTGCTGCTCATTTTCTTAACCAAGTTAGAGTCAATTTTTGTATCCAAAAGTCATCATCTTTTTTTGAAAATTTATAAAGTTTGTGTAGGCCTGCAAAATAATTTTCTTTGAGAAGTGCCATTACACTTCAAAAGGCAGTCACAGAGCATCGCTTTGATTTGCAATTGAAAAGGTCTGGCGTAATTAATTAATTAGTAGACATCGTTGTAACTATTTACATTTTGTAACTCACTCTATTTCAACCTTTTATGAGAATTTAAAAATGATAATTGAAATACGAATGAAAGGAGAAAATAATTTCAATGTATTTACCGCTGTCTAAATAGTTATAAAATTAATAACATTATAAAACGTAGGCCTGACAGCAGTTAAAATTATTTGTAAGATACACCCTAATACTGTAATAATTAATTAAAGTAATGAGATCTACTGCAGATGTTAAAGAGGGTATGAACACCACTTTGTACTGGGCCTGGCCTAGATATATATGCGGGCCTGTGTTTAACAATACACTATTATTTAGAACCAAATTGCGATTCATGGCGTAGTGAACAAATAGCAAGTGTACAAAATCTTTGAAAACGGGTGTTATTTAGGCTCAAATTATAATATTTGACAAATAGAGTTTGTTATAGCACAGTATGTATAGAAATGATTTGATGTACAGTGTTCATCATAATGCACTAAAGAGTTAAGGCTCAGCAGATCGGGCCACCATCTTGAATTTCAACTCCCATAGGAGCAATGTTAAACGCGCAACAAGACTGCCGGAGTAAGACTGATCAGAAAATTTTTCTGAATGTGTCACTTAAAGGTTAGAACAGTCCGAATATGGATATAATTTAGTTTTTTAAATTAGTTTTTAACTAAATTTGTTCTTTGACTTGACTCAAAATCAAAGTTTGCGATTTTGTTCGTATTCAATAATGAAAATACCTAAAATGTAATAAGCTCACCACGTCAGAAGTTTAATTACCTTTGAAATAAAAAGTAATTTTAAAAATTTGGATAATTTATGACGAAAAAATGTGCTTTATTTTGGAAGCATGAACGCGCAGAATTTGTGTTACTAACTCGAGTGTTTAGTTTGCACTCTGGTGGTTATCTCATCAACTTGTTTAAAACTGTGTTTAATAACACATATTCATACAGTGTCACACATGCTTATTTCAGTACGTTTACAGACTGGGTTACACGTAATAGTTTGCGTTTTTATGTAGTTGCCCTATATTTGCTAGCGGAAGAATGAAACACACTCAATACTAGTAGTGCACAGCTCTGTTACTTGGAGAGCTGCGGTCAACTCAGAAATAGTTTTTCACTCCTGCCTAGTCTTAAGGTTCCTCCTACATTACAGGTATACAATACATTTAGTGACATGAAACCTCAATAAAGTTTTTCTTATCTACATTTTTAGCTTGTAAGTTTTTGGGAGTATTTTTAATACACAATGCATTGTGTGCTGTGTGCGTCAACCTCCGTATTGGTAGTATTTTCAATGTGCAGTGCATTGCGTGCTTTGTGCGTCAACCTCCGTATTGGGAGTATTTTCAATACACAATGCGTTGCGTGCTTTGTGTGTCAACCTCCGTATGGGAGTATTTTCAATACACAATGCATTGCGTGCTTTCCGCGTCAATCCCCGTATTGGGAGTATTTTCAATACGCAGTGCATTGCGTGCTTTGCGTCAACCCCCGTATTGGGAGTATTTTCAATACTAAATGCATTGCGTGCTTCGCACGCCAATTTTAGGCTTATTGTGCGTCAACTTTAAAATATTTGTGAGTATTACGTAGAAAGGTTCAAAAATAAAAAATAAAGTAATTTTTACTCATTTAGGCTATAAATATAAAAAATAATTTGACCACGCAGCTGGGCCGCTGACGTGAGTTGAGCAAATTTCCAAAATTAAGTTTATATGCCTATGTTTTAGGGTTTCAACCAACAATTTGGGAAATATGTCTATTGACGACGGTGCTGAATAGCAGCAAAATGGTTTGAACGCCATTCCGCTTTTTGGGAGTATCTTCAACACGCCAACCCCTGTATCGGGAGTATCTTCAATACACAATGCATTGCGTGCTTCGCACGCCAACCCCACGGTGAAATCCACTACATGGCTTTGAACCGGGGTACCTACTGTTATGGTATTTTACGTTTTCATCGATTTTAGAGGAACCAAGCGAGCTATAAGGTCGCGTAAAAAACAAAATGTGCAGAATAACATCCTAAAAAACTCTAAAAGAAATTCTTTCTCGAAGAAAAAATCTCAAAAAATAAATACTTTCGCTCAAAAAATGTGCTTCGGTTTGTTGGATTTCTTTGGCTAACGAACTCGTCCGAGTGACGTAGACAACCAACATGTGTACCAAATTTAAACCAAATCGGACTTAAAATGCGGCCGCTAGACTGCGAACACATATATACATGTATACATAATATATACATCATATATGTATATGATTTTTATTGACACCCCAAAACGTGTTCTGGGGACCAGATTGGTGCTCATTTGCTACTCCCGACCTTGGGTCTTACCACAGGAGCCACTGCAATAGCTCATTTTTCCAATGGAAATTTGCTAATAAAAGGTCAGCTCCTAGCATAGGAAATACGAAATGAACGTGTTAATCTAATACTTCATGAAATGCAGCAATAAATCGGACCAAACCGGTATGGCTTGGATTGTTCAGTTGGCTGAGCATTAGCGCGAGAAGCCAAAGGTTATAGGTTCAAATCTTAATGTTTGTATACAATCAGTTTGTTATACTACGGGTTGAAACATGAATGACCTACACACAGTTTATATTTAAATACCCACACAAAATAGAGTAAAAATTCATCTGTGGGCGTAATGAGACAATACACCTACCTTACTTAAACTAATCCCTTTCTTAAGAGTAAATCTACAAAAGACAACTCATTAACGTATTCATAGGGTTCCAAGGCCGACGTCGGAGTTTATAATTAATGATCATGTTATTGGAATGCCTTTACATTGA
>JAGFPH010020024.1:0-14619 GCA_018207615.1 Philaenus spumarius
ACCAGACTTGGCAGATCCTGGTTTGTTGTCTCCTTCCCAGTCTTCTCATGATCCGAAGGTTACTGTGAAGAATCTATATAAGACGTACTCAGTCTGCATTGCGTCAGTCACCATGACTAACACCGAGTTTTTAAGTACGGTGTTTACTATATTGGAGTGTCCTGCTCCAGGCAATCCCTTCCAGGTAATTCGTTCACACACTGTTTGCAGACTTATTTGCCTCTAACATTATGTAGATGTCTAGAGGCGGGAACCCATATTTTTTACCTAAGCAAAAATTCTACAAAGCGGTTTCAGATAGTTGCGGGACACTCAAAATTAATTTTCAAATTTTACTTTCATAGGCTATCAAATTTCAATTAATATTGAGTGTTATAAATATAACACTTTTCTTTACCATGAAGAAGGCAATTTAAAACTGACACAGGTTTCTAAGATTTTTCCGAGCAAAACAATTCCCTCCTCTATACAGCTCCAGTGTTACACATCTGTTGACTTGCAGTTTATTACAGCTTGACCTTCTTATTAAATTACGTTTCTTCGTTATTAAAAAATTTAATATAACAAAGTGTAACGCATTAGGGTTTCATTTTTAATTAAAACGTTTTTACACCATGTGATGGTCTGGTTTAAAACTAAGCTTACACACTGTCAGCTTTGTAGAGGATTACAACAGCTAAATCCTTAAAGACATACGCTCAGAGTTACACGTTGGCTTATTTATGTCTAGAATAAGCATACCGAGAAAATATTTTCCCAATAAAAAACATTAATAGTAAAAATACTTTATAAAATAGTTTTTGAAAAAATCACTTAATCGCATATAGGAAGCGCCAAGGCTTTGCGTTAGTGTAGGTTTACACCATCCGCTTTTCCCTTCCGTTGCGTTACGATTCCGTTTTCTTCTAAAAACGGAAGGGAAGGGATAGGTTGTTCAAACTTTCCGTTTTGTCATCCCGTAGTCTGTCCGTTAGTATCGCCGCAGTCTTGAAAAAAGATCGAGAAAAAATAAAATTCCTTTGGAGAAAACGAAAACAGAAGAGAAAAGGGATGAAAGCAACCGGCATGTGGCAACAACACTAGTGGTGTCCAACTGTATCTAATCCTTCCTTCTTTCTGAACGCGAAGAGGTTTTTCACGCCCTGTATATACAATAAACAACATATTTATCTTAATTGGTGCCATACTACATAGTCCGTCAAAATAGATTATTTTAGTTATGTGTCAATTTAATTAAATCCTGACAGGTGTTTCCTATTTTAACCTAGAACGTAACTAATCATAACAGCTGGTAATAAATGAAATTAGCGATTCTGTCACATTCAATTATAATAACAATAATTAGGTTACTGCGATAATACTAACAACGTGTGAAGCCTGATAAACACTATTTGTCATTCTAAGGCTGTATTTGTCGTAAATACATAGAGAGGGGAAATACGTGGTTTACAAAACCTATATATTATGACTGAACATACTTTTACAATCAATATCAGAGGGCTCCGCCCCAACCCCTGAAGCGAAGCTAACACAAACAGATTATTACATGATATTTTCAAGAGAATGACGATTTTTTTTATAGAAGAGATTTAAGTCATAATTTTTCAAGTTTTATAAAATACGGCCAAAATGTGATACGGTAAAGCAGTGTTTCAAATCGGTCAAATAGGCCTAGTAAAGAATAATAATAAGTGTTTTATTTGAGACATAATTACATTATTACATTTTAAACCAATTCCGTTTTAATTAACACTCATTCAGCTTTGGTCCGTAGACCGTCTGCTGGGTTGGCCCTCTTAATTAATAAACTACACACTTACACAAAAACAGTCCAACTAATTTAAAAATGAGTTCCAACAAATAACAAAATTACAAAGAATAATAATTATTGGCTATGTGTTTAAGGAAACCTAAAACTAAAAATCAGATAATTTATTCAACTGAAATAGGAAAAACTAAATTAATAACACTGACAAAACTAAAATAAAAAACTTCTGCAATGACCATGGCTGAAAAAACTAAACATACCCATTAAGAAGAAATCTTGACTTAATAAAACAAAAAAGACAAACCCAAATTTTTAAAGAAACCAACAATATTTATTTATAATACACAACAACAAAATTAATCTGAAACTGAAAAGAAAAACGTAACCAAACATATTATAACAAATTGTATAGAGTAGCTTTATTTAAGCATCATTATAATTATAATTAAACTCGTTTACGAAAAACCATCGATACTGCCACGCTTATCTCAAATATTTATAGAGACTTATCCAATCTCGTCCGTTGAAATATATAGTTGACCGAGCGAAGCGAGGTCTCCGTTTTAACTCGACCCGTTCATCATTTCGTATGTGTGTCTGTCTGTCTCACGATTACGGCCAAACGCCTTGATCGATTTAGATGATTTTTTGCATGAATGTTCCTTATTCCTAGACCGAGCCATGTATATATAGGGGTTTTTCCATTTTTCATTTTTAACCCCTTAAATAAAATAAAAATGGCGGCGGGACCGTTTCTCTCAGTGAAAGCTTTTTTCCAAAGCCAGTTTGTGGCTTAACCGTAAGTCGATTTTGCGAGTAGCAAATTAGATTTTCAACAAAATTGTATTTTTGATTATTTCCGTATTTCTAACGGTAAGCTCACAAAATGGCCGTAAACTTCAAATTTGTTAAAAATCGTCCAAGTTTTTGTATTTCAACCATGTTTTTATACGTTTATTCTAAACCAATTCAAAAGATTTCCATAGCTTTTTGTAGATAAAGGTTCAAAGAAAATGATTCAAAGAAAGTAAAAAAAAAATGATTTAAATAAAATTAACAAAGTTATTAGCTCAAGAAACAAGCATGTTCAGTAACGAAAGGAAAAGTTCAACTTTAGGCCTACACAAAAAGTAGTAAAATATTTTTGTAATTTTTTCATAAATGTAAAAAGGTTTCGTAATTTAGTTCTAAATAGAACTGTATAAAAATATTTATCAATTTCAAATTTCTTATTTTTTGAAAACACCAGTTTTTATGTTCCTACTACAAGACTGCTAACAAAACTAGGCCTGTTTTCAATAGTAATTTCGTAACTTAATATATCCTTCACCCAAAAATGACATATTATTATAAGAAAGTGTAGAGGATAAATCAAAGAATTGTACTGTATACTTGTAAATTATTATTACATAAAAGTATTTGGCTTAGCTTTACTTGAATTACAAAAATGAGATGAAATAAATGAAACCTCGCGGCGATATAGGACATACAAAAAATTATCGATGGACACTGTGGGAAGTGTTGGTACATGGATTGAGATCACTATCACGACGCTTTAAATCGTTTGTTTTCCTTATTTCTAATATTGGAACTGTAAATACATTGTTAAGTTTTAGTTATTTAAGTATGTAAGTATTTAATTCTGTGTTTTCCCTCAATAACGCGATATTTGTAGCTACCTTACGCATTATTAAACTACTAACCTACATAAAACACAATGCCCCCTAAAAGAAAATCTTTAGCAGTTAAAGCTCAAGAAAAGAAAAAAAACGAAAACTAGATACCCTGGAATTGCGGGAATTGCAAAATAATGTTTCACAGGCTAAACCTTCTGCTTACTTCCTTACTGGCACACTACTTTTAACCTAAGCTCAAAACCATATTTGTTATTTCAACGAGCGTGGTCTACTCTTCACAGAACTACTAGTAAAGAATGTAGTTGGCATAATTTGAAAATGATAGGTGTTTCAATTATGATATAGTAAAGAATAACCTTAAAAAATTTTGGTTGTGAAGAATAATTACCCGATTCTAAATTTGGCAATTCATTTACTATGGTAATAAATCTAAACGCTTTTAAGAAACGGTTTCAACCAACTTAAGGGAAATTGATCTACTCACGAAGATGTTGAATAGCCGCCTCTGTGTACGAAATATATAAGTAGAATTTGTTTGTGCCCCAGAATAAATTCCCGGTTCACGCGCTGTTTCGTTCCGCTAGCAGGGGATAAATTTGCTCAGTGAGTTTGCATTTCGACCTTGCTGCCTTGGATTATCAAGTGCGTCGCTTCGCTCGCAGCGTACAGAGTTTGGATCCCGCCCGTCGGCCTCGTAATTGAATCTTCTCCAAGGTGAAATTCTCCTTGTGTATTTAAACCAAGTAATAGTACGGTATTTTACGTTTTGATCGATTTTGGACCAAACGACCTACAAAGGTCGTATCTCCTACAAATAATCTCCTATGTTTATTTTTGGAACGACGTTCCTTAACGCGTGTTGCGGTAGGAGTTAATAAATAGAAAGTGTAATGCGTAGCGAAAAAAAAATATTATTAATTGGTTGTTATGGCAATGACAAATATAGAATTCAAGTAACGAAAACGCGTTATCAAATTGGTTGCTATGACAATGAATGTAAATACATTCAAGAAACATATGTTTTGGTTCATCAATTTAAATTAAGAGACGATCAGTTCCGTCCGACGTAGTTCAGATATTATCGTCAAACGCTGAATTACATTCAATAAACAAAAAATTTTGGTTCAACAGTCTAGGCCTAACCTAAAATTATTGTGTGTAGCCTATATTTAATTTATTTTACCTGCCTTAACGTCAACACACATATAATAATGTTAGGTTAGGCCTAGAAAGTAATTTTAGGTCTAGGCTTAACCTAAAATTATTGTATGTATGTTGCCGTTAACACAGGTAAAATAAATTAAACATACACACAATAATTTTAGGTTAGGCCTAGAATGATGGACCAACTTTTTATGATTATTGAATGTATTTACAATGAATGGATATTTAACTGTGTTTACAATCTTAGCTTTGATGTTATAATTAATTCTACACCTTAATTATAATAACATTAAGCATATGGAAACAACAAATATTTAGACATAATATATTTATGAATTTATGTGTAGCCTCCTGGATTGTTAGTTCAATGAATATATTAGAAACATTTATTACCTTGTATTTCCGTCTGACAATCCAATGTTTTTTCTTCCTGCTTAGGATGACTAGTTTCGACGGTTAAACCGTCATCGTCGGATCCTTGTCCATCATGTTAAAAAATCAGCATTGGATAGTCAGACGGAAATACAAGGTAATTAACCTTTCTAATATATTCAACAAATATTTGTATAAAAAATAAACTAATAATAAACGGCAATTGGCAGATTAAAATTATGTGTGTATGTTACCTTTAAGGCTGGTAAAAGAATTGAAGAAAAGGCGTGATGAACTTCGTTCCTGACGGGGGTTCCACGACCGCACACATTTACTTTTTTTACATAAAACCTCCAAAAATGTTTCATTCTAGCACGAAAAATCTAAAAAAAATATAGCAGCTAATTTTATTCGAATTTTCACTACTTTTACGTTTTAAAATAAAACATTTGCAAAATCCTTTCTTAGTGTGCGTCTATGACCCTAAAAGAATGTACCATTATATTTTCGTATTTGTATCTTAAGTAGTTTATCCCGACGTTGGTTCCATTTCATTCAGTCAGGACAAAGCCTCTTATATAATATAGATAGATGACTTTTGTTGCGATTCTCTTTCACTTCTGAATGCCGTATTTTCTTTTTTCAACCACTGGCTTAAAAGAACTCAATAAATTTACAATTCTCGTTGTTATGGCAACATATCTACATCACTGCCATCCAATCTAAACTTTCTGCGACTAGTTGCAGTTTTAAAATAAAATATTTTACTATTTTCTTCTGCTTTAGAGTAAATGAGGCTAGAAGTTTTAGTTCCTTAGACTGGCTTATGTACGTATGTAAGTTTTGATTGTTTCCCATATACAGTAACTTTTTCCTGAAGCAAGTAGAATAGAGTAGATGTTTCCTTGCTACATGAATATAATAGTCGCATACTTGTATTGAAGTTGTATAAGAAGATATTTAATTAACATAAGACTTACCGTCTTCAATAACCCTTTTTTAATCGTTAAACGAAGGCCGTTTCGGCTATTCAGCCATTTTCAGGTTTCTCTTCGTCATATTACACAAACACTTACACATAAACAAAAAATGTTAATTGTGTACTTAACACCACACGGGAGAAGTGTAAACATTTTTAACACAACTTACGAAATGAGGAAACACAATGTCAATTTTTAACACAACTTACGAAATGGGGAAACACAATGCCCATTTCAGAGGAATTACCAATTAAACTACACATTGTGTAAACGTTAACGGATTAAGAGTCTGCTCCAGTAAACGAGAAAGCAACCGAAAACGCAACCGCTTCTCACTGTATCCCTATCCAAACAGTGCAATTTCTTGTATCTGAACGCTTTGACATTGCCTCATTTCAAACCATTTTATAAGTCTATCTTTTATAATTGAGTGTTGAAAAAAAACCTGAATATTCTTTATAAAATATCGGATCCGGCTTGCAAATTATTTTTCATTATTAATTTGTATTGTGTTAGGAAAAAAATTCAAACTTTGTACTTACAAAATTTCAATTACATAACAAATAAAAAGCATTTAAAAAAATGTAAATTGCAAGGCGGATGCGTATTGTGATTTGCTTAAAATGAGACCTCGCAAACAATTTTATGATAAAAAGTAAACGAAATAAATGGTTTGAAATTTAACATTGCTCTTTTATGGGATACAAATCCAAGATGGCCACCACTACAGCAGACCCTTAAGCCTATGACGTAGGACAATCTGTTACACTTATATACCCAACTCACATTATACTAAACTAGCAATGTGTTCGTGGCCTAACCGGCTAAGGCGCTAGTCTATGGTGACTGATTCTGCGGGTTCGAATCTCGGCAAGACCAAAGATGTTTTCAAACTGGCGGAATAGAACGTTTCAAAAAATGCGTGACGGAATAGAGCGTTTCAGAATAGATCGTTTCAGAAAATGCGTGACGGTAAAATCCGATTCACCCGCCATCAAAAACAGAGCGCCGAGGTGCGGCTACAGAAGTTTACACTTAAAAAAAAACACTTACACGCCCGTATTATTTCAAAACAACCTATTGGCTCATGAGTCGACTACACAATGATGTCCCCGGTGCGTACAGCGGTTATTATAAGTAAGCGAGACCAATTTGAGACTAAAAGAGTATTTTTGGAATCATATCTGACTGATGTGTATGCAAACACTTTAACCTAAATGTCAAACGTCATCTGTGAGCTATGATTGTGACGAAAATAAAAATAATTACAGTGACCTTTGAAATATTCGCTTTGAAAGTTTGCTTAAGGGAATAATTCAAAGAACACGTCTGCCCTCAGGAGACCCAGCTCGTAGCATATCGTGACTGTTTATCCATGGAATAATTTTGACGATATTCGAATGTTCTTTGCGATGCATTGATGATTATTTATTATTACTTTGTAGGATGAGGTTAAAAGTAACACATTTTAATAATAGAAACTGTAAATAAATGTAGTAATTAATTTATCTGAGTTTCTAAGTGTAGCCTACTTGAAAAACTTAGGAAGGGGGTGTAAATGGAACCGAAAATACAACCCTTGACCTTTGCTCCTGACTTTCTCTACTGTATGCGTAACTGATAAGCACCACTTTTCATGTACTGATAGGATAGCAATACCTCCCTCATTTTGTTCCTGATATTTGTTGTGATAGCACTCAGTTTTTACAAATGAATCACTCAAATGAAGACAAGGTTGAAATGATTTTTTTTTTACAGGAAAGTTTTAAGAAATCTCTCACAAAGAAGTAGGTGTATTCAATGAATCATCATATCATTTTCCAGAACAGCTATATCCATTACTTTGAAACGAAGCCAGATATTAAGCTCTAGTTTGCGCCATTCTGTTTCTCTTTTAATAAGCTTTTCAATGTTGTAATCCATGACCTACTTTTATAATTGAAGTTGTTAACCCCCTCTAAACCCCCAAAATCATTAGAGGATCAGATATGTCGAAATATTTGTCCTGTTGTGCAACACAAGACATGTACATAATTTTGTTAACTTATTTTCAGTAACAAAAATAATAAAGGCGGATAAAGGGATTTTATGACCATTCTGTATATCTGGATCCAGCAATGCTTTGCTATTGCTTGATTTAATTTTAAGGGTAGCTATCCCATTTTATTACTTTGACGTAATTAATCAAATTGTAAATGGTTTTTATGTCATTTAAGAATAATATTACACAAATTTAGCTTTAAAGCTTGTAGGAAGTTAGTGTAATTTATTTTTATTGTATAGGAGTAGATACCCATTTTAATATATTTGTTTGTAGCCTAGTGACCATATTATCTAAACAATCCTGCTACTACCATGTGTAAATTGTTAAATTTGTTGAGTTGTTTTTGAGCATACAGAAAAAGTAAGTGTATAATAGTTATTTGTGTATCTAGGGTGCAAACTTGAGTTAAGTCGCACGAGATAAACATTCGGCTACGCCTCAGGCGTTAAACTTTATTGACGGTGACAAAGTAAACTTTGCGCCCGTAATACACACAACGTTTTTCCTACAGCTAAATTTTAAATTCGTTTTTAAAAACATCTGTTTTACAGAGGTTGGTTCCACAACAATCAACATTTTCAGACCATCCCTACATAAGCTGTTTACTTTGCGCCCTAGAATGCAAAGTTAACAGCTGGCGTGCGAAAAGTATTAAATTAAAAATGTTTTTATATATTAATTGAGAACAATATTACACAATTTTAGCTTTATAGCTTGTAGGAAGTTAATTCAGTTTATTGTACAAGAGTAGCAGCCCCTATCAACCATTTAGACTGTAGTAATTGTAATGTCTATACATTTCTGGCATTAATATGGGTAAAATGTGTGAATTTTTACTGAAATAGTTTTTTGAGTCTACAGGCCTAGAGGACAAAGAAAAAAGAAGCAAAGAAACATTCATTTACCGTATTGAAATAAATCGACATAAAGTTGCTAATATCTCGAAAATGAAAGAGTTTCTAAAAAAAATTCAAGAGACAAAAAATGTTTATTTCAAAGTACTTGACATAAAAAATTGCTTCCAAATGATTTCGTACATTTTAAGTCGACTCCTAAATCTTGGAAAATTTTGTAAAAAATCTAATTTACGAAATCGATTTGAAAGCAATTTGTTAGGTCAAGCACTTTGAAATAAACATTTTTTGTCTGAAATTTTTTCTAAAACTCTTCCTTTTCGAGATAATTATTAGCAACTTTATGTCGATTTATTTCAACACGTTTAGGGCCGCCATTTTGTTTTGGGTGGTCTGATTTTGATTTTCTTTATGGCATTTTCCTAGTCTTAAATATACCTTTAAAATGAGGTATCACATGACCTTACTTCCCATTTAAATATTTTAAGTTGCCCCCAAAATCCCCCATTTTTAGGTGACACTCAAAATTTTCGATTGCTTCAAAATATACTTTGGGCTAAGTTAGTATCGTTCCCCAAAGGATATTTGTTTGTTTTAACAAACACAAAAGTTAAAGGAGGGGAGGGGGACTTTTAAGACACCTGGCATATAGAGAGAGATAGAGATAAGTAGTAATTCCAGAGCATTAAATTATGTTCAGGTGTTGATGTAATTACGGAGAAATTACCGTAATGATAGCATAATTAATCGGTCATCGGGGGTTGGAATTCCCTACTCAGGTCTGCCCCAAAAGTGTAACCAACTGCCCGGTCACCTTTTAATAAAATCCACGTAAACCGGCTAGACCTTAGTACTAGAAGAATATCGAGCCCACTATTTATAGCTCAAACTAATAATTAATTATATCTTTTACTAGTTTACTTTTATTATCTAGTTACTGAATAGCTCGGTTAATTATTCATCGCGGGGGCTTAGCGTTCACGCGACGTGGAAAATAAATTAATTAGACCGGCGTCAAACGCATATTGAACGTACAAACGGGTAAAACATTGACCAATAGAAGAAGTCAGTGTGAAATGTGTAATATAATGGAATCTAGTCAGCAAGTGATGCGCAAATATTCTAGTAGATAATTTATTATTTAAAATCCCCCGCATAATAGAAACTAGGTTAACCGTTATTGTGATGTAGAATAGGTCTTTCTGTTCGAGCACTGTATAGGGGGAGTCTTTTGTACGATGTTTTATGTACAGATTTCATGCGTTAATCACTCAATATAGTTAGCAATAATGAAAGAACAGGGTGTCAGTTGTAGTCTACTTTCACCAAAGGCCCTATACGACCATCCTTTATGACGGTATTATCTGAACCGCTGACGTAAGTTAGCGAATTTCCAAAATTAAATTTATGTTTTATTGTTTCAACCAACAATTTGGGAAATTGGTCTACTCACGACGGTGCTGAATAGCTGCCTACGTGTACGAAATATATTAGTAGAATTTGTTTGCACCTAAGCCTCCACCAGCACTCACGCGCTCCTTCGTTCCACTCGCAGCGGAAAAATTACCTACGTTAAAATCCCTCACGTGTACCGGGTACTTTTATGGTATTCTACGTTTTGATTTTTGGAGGATAAGATCGTGTAAAAAAACAAAATGTGCAGAATACATTTACTTTTCTACATTTACATTTTTAGATAAAACCCTCTAAAAAGTTTCATTTCAGTTTGAAAAATCTAAAAAAAATAGTTACTTCCAGTCAAAAAAGTGCTTCCGGTAGTTGGGTTTTTTACTTTCTCCCCCTATACCATAGTATATGGAGAAAGTATCGTATTCGTCAAAATTTTCGAGTTTGAGTTTTTGGTGGAAATATCCGTTTTGGGTCCCCCTGAACCTAAAAAAAGTGGTTTTCGGAGTGATGTCTGTGTGTGTGTGTCTGTATGTGTGTCTGTGTGTCTGTGTGGATGTTATCAGACCTAGAGCCTAAACCAGTCGTCCGATTTTGATGAAATTTGGAATAGAGGTACTAATCCACGGTATCTCCAGGCGTTTTTTTCATTTTTGTGAATTTTTTATTTTTAAGGGTAATTTCCCCATAAAAACCCTTAAAATAACGCAAAAATCAACTTTTCTCAAAAACGGCTCTAACGATTTTGATTAAAATTTTATAGTTTATTAGGGACCTAAAGTACTATAAACTGTAAAAATTTTAATCAAAATCGTTCGAGCCGTTTTTGAGAAAAGTTGGTTTTTCCGTTATTTTATGGATTTTTATGGGAAAACAACTTTAATACAGAATCACCTCTCCTACCCCACCCTACAAGTCACCGTGAATCTGTTTAATAATTTAAATATGTTTGTGAGAAAGTATGTGCCAGTTCCTGGTACCGTTTATTTGCTAATGAACTCGTCTGAGCGACTTAGACAACCAAAGTGCGTAGACTTAAAATGCGGCAGTTAGAATGCGACCATATATGTATATACTTATATTATAGACAATTTTAAACGACACTCCCAAACGTGTTCTGGGGACCATGATCGGTGCTCATTTAACACTCCCAACTTTAGGTCTCACCATTTCTCTCCTATGGAAATTCGCTAATGCTGGTATCAGTACTTTGTATACACCTTGGAAATATAAACCGGGTGTTTTAAAATGATTATCGTGATTTTAATGCTTTGTAATAATTTTATTAGTACATTTAACTTATTAAATTATAAATTAATGTAATTATAAATAATAAATTAAAAATTTGATACATATGATGCATTCTAGCGGCCGCATTTTGAGACCGATTTGGTCCGAATTCGGTACACATGTTGGTTGTCTAAGTCACTCGGACGAGTTCGTTAGCAAAAAAAAAAAACCCCCCAACAACCGGAAGAACGCTTTTTTGACAGGAAGAAACTATTTTTTTAGATTTTTCGAACTATAAAGAAAATGTTAGTCTCTTACCTAAAAAAAATTAATGTGGGATATTATTTTATTTATTTACACGACCTTAAAGCTCGCTTGGTTTTACCAGAATCGATCAAAACTTAAAATACCATAAAATTACCCAGTTCTAATCCACGTGGGTGATTTTACCGTGAATCTTCTAATCCGAGACCGACGACCGAGTTTTTACGCTGCGAGGGAAGCGAAACAGTCTATAATCCAAGGCCGCAAGGTCGAGGTGCAAACTCTCAAAGCGAGTGAAACGAAAGAGCGCGTGAGTCGTGGCTGGAGGCTTAGGTGCAAAAAAAATTTCAACTAATATATTTCGTACACCTGGTAGCTATTCAGCGCCTTCGAGAGTAGACCAATTTCCCAAATTGTTGGTTAAAACCCCGAAAACAAATAAATACAATTTTGGAAATTCGCTAAACTTACGTCAGCGGCTCAGCTGCGTGATCGAATTACTTATTATTTCGGACAAAAAAAAGAAGAAAAACTAGTGATGTGTGGAATTTGTTTGGACTTTTAAATAGGTACTGAATTCAAATTGATATGACGGTTAGTATTTTTTATAGACGAAAAATAAGATTTTTCCAATTTTGTTTTAATCTTAAATAATAAAATAATAATTTTGTTTTAAAATATCGTCTAATTTATTATTTGCTAACGTATAATTTAAATGAGAATTATTTTATTAGATTGAACAAAATGTGATAATTTAATGTAGCTCGATAGTTAACCGTTGCTAATGTAGCCTAAATATCAGTCGTTTTGCAGAAACGAGAAAAACGTTTAAAATATTCAAAAAATCTCAATATACAAATTATTAATTATAATATCATTAAAACGTTCCTCGAATAGTAATACACATGTAACAAAAGTTTAAAGGTATTGGAAAACAGTTAAAAATAGGTGTTCTTCAGTAAGAACAAGAACGTCTAGAACATAGACGGCCTGGAAGGAGTCCAAAATAACAGTTACAAAATAACATTTTAAATAACTACTTATTCGTTGGTACCGATAATTCCTATAACCGTTACTGAAAAATAACAGTTCGTCTTATCTTTAATACCCGATACTAAAAGTATCGAATATTTGTATCAAATATCAACTCCTATAAAAGCGCGTGTACGTTCGTACTTACGTGAGTAACATATAATTCAACAGCTGATTTCACCCATCACCTCTAATATACTTAAACAAAATCCAGCGTGATTATACTTTGGGATTATGTTTACAACTTCAATCATTATAATTTCTTGTAAAGTTGATTTTTTTTTAAACTTGAGTTAGAAAACTAATGTATGCTCTAATACGTTATAAGATTTGCTTTGAGGTTATAAACTGTGTATAAATACAGCATTTTATCACCAATAAATTCGTTTACACAAATTTAAAGAAGGAATACCTATTTGTTTGATTTCGGAAACATTCGTATAACACATTTTATTATTAATTTTTTCACTATAATATTAATAACTTATAAATCATTTGATGTATCAATATGAAATAAAAAGCAATTAAAAGATAATACTTGTATCTTTCTTTAAATATATAATAACGTATATAAATACAAAATTTTAACAAATAGGCCTATAGTTTTATAATCCTTATAATTGTACACATTTACAGAAGTTAAAAATCCCCGTCAGCATAGTTAGGTAGGCCTAGATAAATTCTGTTGTTTTTAAAATAGTATTATTTTTACTTTCTCCACCCTATACGTAGTATATGGAGAAAGTATTGTTTTCGTAAAAATGTTCGAATTTGAATTTTCAGTTGAATTATCTGTGTTGGTGCTCCCTGAACCCAAAAATATTTTTAGTGGAATTTTTTGTTTTGGTGCTCCCTGAACCCAAAAAAGTGTTTTTAACGTGGTGTCTGTCTGTCAGTGTGTCAGTATGTATACACGACCAGAGGGGACACTATTGGTCCGATTTTCATGAAATTTAGTATGTAGGTACTAAACCCTAATATCTCCAGGCGTTTTTTTCATTTTTTGGAATGTTTTAATTTTTAAGGGTAATTTACCCCAAAAAACCAATAAAAAACGACAAAAATGCAAATTTCTCGAAAACGGCTCTAACGATTTTGATCAAATTTTCAGTATTTATAGTGCTTAAGATGCCAAACAAAATGACACCACCCGCTTTTATCAAAACTTCGGCGTTTCATAATTATGGGGAAATGTTAAAAAATAAACCAGTTTATGTTGTCAATCTAGCATCACGGCGACGGCCGCACGGGGTAGCACAACGGTAGCGAGGACGGCCAGTAATTCAAAGGTCGCGCGATCGAATCCCGCCTGGGACAATAACTTTTTTATAAGTAGAGTCGGCCCGGATTGAGATCAACCTTGACCTTGACCTTGACCTTTGAGCAGTGTAACGTGTGTGAGATGTTGACCTTGAGGAGAGTAACATGGGCGTTGAGGGTGACCTTGAGGCGCCGACGCCGGCCACTGTTTCCGCCCGCCATCTTTTTCCGCCATTTTGTTTCCGCCATCTTTTCTCCGTCATTTTGTTTCCGCCATCTTTATTTTTTTATTTTCTAAATTAAATTAAATTAAATTATTCTCTCTTAACCTAGTGATAGATGTCAAAAATACAACGAAAAACTTATACCAGAATGCGATATCTCGAATAATTAATTTATACACTTAATTTGTCATAACTCTACATTGCCCTCGAATAATTAACTTATACACTTAATTTGTCATAACTCTACACTGTCTGTGTTTCACAGTAAATGTATTTCCACCTAACCTTGACCTCAAATTATTTATAGGATTTAGTCAAAATAAAAACAATTCATTTAAAAAACAAAATTTTAATACATTTTAAAAATCAAAAATTCCTCTTCT
>JAGFPH010020025.1:0-14619 GCA_018207615.1 Philaenus spumarius
AATCACATTCCAAAGTCTGTAAACGTTTTTTTTGGACACCCTGTATAAAAGCGAAATACCACTAACTCACTAGAAATTTTAGGGGGGCTTTGGGGGGATCAAAGTTATTAAAAAACGATTTCCTCAAAACTACCGAACGGATTGGAATGAAATTTGGTATGTAGCTTCCTCTAGGGCCATAGGTGCTTACTAAGAAAGGGTTTGAAAAAATTCGAAATTTTAGGTGGGGTTTGGGGGGATCAAAGGTATTAAATCACAATTTCTTCAAAACTACCAAACGGATTGGAATTAAATTTGGTATGTAGCTTCCTCTAGGGCCATAAGTGTTCACTAAAAAAGGGTTTTTAAAAATTGGAAATTTTAGGGGGTTTGGGGGGTAAAAATTACTAAATCACGATTTCTCCAAAATTACCGAACAGATTTGAATGAAATTTGGTATGTAGCTTCCTCTAGGGCCATAGGAGCTTGCTAAGAAAGGGTTTCAAAAAATTCGAAATTTTAGGGGGGTTTGGGGGGATCAAAGTTATTAAATCACGATTTCTTCAAAACTACCAAACGGATTGGAATGAAATTTGGTATGTAGCTTCCTCTAGGGCCATAGGTGCTCGCTAAGAAAGGGTAAGTAAAATTTTGAAATTTTAGGAAGGGTTTAGGGGGATCAAAGTTACTAAAATCATAATTTCAGATCTTTTATTATTATGACAATAGTACTTTTATTATTTAAGATCTATATATATAAAAGCCAAATACCACTCACTGACTGAACTCTTAAAAAGAATACAATTACGTTAAAAAGACTGAAAATACCAACCACCACGGGCAACGCCGTACGGGTCAGCTAGTTAATTATAATAACTAAAAACTATTGCTTTGCATGTATGAGTAGGAAATAATATGACAAATTCATTTATGTATCTATTTTATTTTGTAGTAATGTATATTCTGTAGAGAACAGCAGGCAAAATTTTAGCTTGTTTACCAACAATAGAGGTATTATATTAATAAACTTTGAGTTTGACGAGTGAGAAGGAATTACTTTAAAATAATAATAACAATACACTAATTCTCACACACATATGTTTAATGATCAAACACGTTTCAACGATAAAGTCGTCATCTTCAATTATACATGAGCTACAACTAAAAACTTATAACTAGTTTAAAGTAGGACTAAGCTACATATTTATACCCTTCTACAAGAGTGGGCGTTATCTTATAGTAACAGGTGTTACGATAACTCTATTGGTTGTTTATACGCTACGACCATTATCACTGAGGATGACGACTTTGTCGTTGAAACGCGTTTGATCGTTAAACGTATGTGTGAGAACTATACCTTGTTCAACGAGAGTTTAAAGTGAAGCACCTCCCCCTACAATATTTATGGGCAGGGCAGACTGTGTCACACGCGGACCTACCTCAGGGACGAACGCGAACGATAGGGTGGGCTAGTGAAGAGAATGCTTGTTTACTAAGAACTACTGTGAATCATACGCAGAGTCGCCCGTCCCACACGTGATGATCGTTTTCCTCATTGGCCCAAATCCCTAACGTCAGCCATTTTAAGGTGGTGCAACACTTTAAACTCTCGGTGAACAAGGTGTAGTGTATTGTTATTATTTTTAAAATAAGAAGTATTATGATCTAGTTTAGTTTTTTTTTTAATTAAAGGAGACAAATGACCTTATTCTTATGCTTGTTAGGCCATTCATTTGATGTGCGAAGCTTCGCTTATTTTCGTTTGTACAGTTTCTTATCCTATGTAATATTTTTTCCTTTTCTCAACGGAACTTTGGATTCTCGGAACATATTTATATTTTCTGTACATCCTATCTATCTAATACGACTAAAATTGCACGTTCGTTTTTTATGTTCTTTTGTACTTATATTTAAAGGTAATTTTGTTTAACCGTTATGTATTACATAAATGATACCAAATCATGCGTCAGAATTGTAATGATTAGTACCAACAAAATTTAACGTACATCATTTATAAATAATTTCAAACAGAAAATGTTAAACTTGATGATGCAGTAAACTATGAAATATGTGCTACTTTTCTTTTTAATATTATAGGAAGACACACCAAACAGTATTTAGTTAGATGTTTTTTGTAGCTTGTCTTCAAAAATATTTAAAATATAATTTAAGTCTGGTCAGCCTTTTAGAAAGTTACCAATTAATTTCAGAAATAATTTATAAAATATATATATTTTTTAATATATAATAGGATTTATGAGAAGAAGGGAGAAAACAGATTGTTAGTTGCAAAACAAAATAGTTCTTTATGACAGGCACCCAGAATTCTGTCGACAGCCCTTGTTTTAAAGGTATGATTTAATCTCTATTTTGTACGTGTAAAATCGTTTCCTGTAACTGAAACTACTGTTGTATATATACGGTATTTTTTAAACTAAAAATTTCAACATAATTTTACTAAAGTAAATATCCATGCCTCATGTAAATAATGCCATGTAAATAATTGAAGCCTCATATATAAAACTAGTGGACAACCCTATCAGCCAAACAAGCATTGAAGTAAGGCCACTGTGGCTCCCTTTATTAAAAAAAGAACTAAAACTTAATTATAATAACCATATTAATAATAAAACAGAAATGTTACCGACTAATAAAAATGCTGAACTTTTACCAGTAGAATCACCACGTGGTGTTATAACCCGTTCCCGTGCGAAACAGTTGAACTACATGAAACAATAGGGAACTACCCCTTCCTGTTTGCCACGCCTAAACACTCTGGCCAGTTGTCAGTCTCTCTCCAACTTGTCAACTAGACGCTTGCCATCAATTGCGTGTGCTTAGTGTTTGTATTGTGTTTTGTCTGTGGTTGGTGTGTTTGACTTCTCAGTCTTAGCTCTGAGATGTATCACGTAGATATTTAAGGTTAGTAGTAATTGTAGTTTTAATTTGTAGTTTTACTTTATTTACTCTTAAATAGGCCTAGTTGCCTGGGTTTATGTACCGTTAGTTTTAGTCACTTGAGAACGGGAATTGATTTGTATTCCTGAAACGTCGTGTTTGATAATTTAACACGCAAATGATGGCAAATGTCCGAACAAGTAATTATAATAAAATTCAACATCCATCATTAACTAACAATAACTTCAAACAGAGAATAAATATCCATATTGGATTTCAATTTATATCGTTCATGGGACATTTAATAGCACAATACTTGTTTTAAATTGAAAGGGCTGCTCACCATCAGCAGCTAAAACTACATCAGTCAGCTCCATTTTCAACGTCAATTCCTCATTCCAATCCAAATTGAAAAAATCCAGTGGTAAGACCAACACGGGGCTCTCTATATACTGCCTGTTCAATTTGAAATTACTTCTCAACAGTTCCAAAATTCCTCCAATATCCAGATCTAAAAACGAAATAAAAGATTTTAGTAAATCTTCCAAGTTATGATTTGCGTTAGGCATCTTACATGTTTTTGTTTGATTGATGAATATGGAGTTAAGGGGATTTGGTACTGAAAAGGGTGAACTTTTGTATTAATGGTAAAAGTGTTTTGAAAATTGGTTTCCTGGTGTAGTATATGCTGAAAAAAATACAAAAATGTAAAACATAAAATGTTTGACTTTTATCATAAGAAAAAAAATTTGGATTTCGATGATTTTGCCGAGGCATTTTTGAAGCGATATAACTATAAAAGTACTTAATGGATTTTGCTGATTCTTAATTTTTCTTAAAGGTAATACAGCCTACTACAAATTTAGGTAGAATTATGTCGATGATCAAATCTTTTTTTTTATAGCTAACTTAACATTAAATTATTTTTTATTTTTATTTACAGTTTTACAAATTATTTTTTGATTTATGATGTATGAAAGTTACAAACATAAATCTACCTAATTATTTAGCTAAAGATGTATAGAGTAAATGGTAAAACTTTAAGTAATGTACTTCAAGCGGTTCTTGAGGTATATCGAATTTAGTCTCTAAAAACATGAAATTCTCACATTTTGGGAAGTGGCGATTGAATGAAAAAGTGTACTTCAATGTGGAATACATTTTAAAAAATATGAAAAATGCCTAGGTAAATAAAGCTATGTATGTGTTTATACTTTATATTATGCATGGTTATTTTTAAGAGGGTTATTGATAATAATTTAAAAATATACGTAGGCCAAAACATAATTGTTATTCAACCAGACATCAATTTGGATTGATTTTTCTCCTTCGCAGCGTTGTTTTAATTTAGTTTTTCTGGTACATATGTAAAGAAAAATTACTTCTATTGAATTTTTCATGTGTTTTAGGACCTGTTAGAACAAAAATATGCAAAAAAAAGTATTTCCAAAATTTGTTGGTTTTTTGATCATTTTCATTAGCAAATCCCCTTAAATTTGCTGGGTGGTTTTTTTTGTCAGTGAAATTACTTGAAAGTACAAGGTCAAGGATGTCTTCTAATGGGAAATATTTTTAACCATGATTTTTTTTGGATTGTTTTCAGCACTCCTAAAATCTTTTAGAAAGAGAGGTTCATTTGAGCCCGGCTATAATTAAACAGATATAATGTATAGAATATTTGCATTCACTAGGCATGTTATGTTAAAATTCATGGTGGTTTTATAATTTGAGTTAAAAAAACAGTTTAATAAGTGAGCTTTCAAAATTAATAAGTTTTTTTTACATACATTTTGCCTATCATCTTAGAATGTTTGTCTTTTCTTAGGCATGTTATTAAAATTGATGATGGTTTTGTAATTTGTGAACTTACACTTTTTGTTTTCTTTGATTGAGTCTTTACAACAGGCAAATTCGCTGGCTTTTTGAGTGAGTTTGCAAAAATTGCAATTAGTCTCTCAAATTAGGCCTACATCATAAAACTGTGCTTCATCGAAATCGGACTGAAAATTAAAAACACACTACTTCTTCTCTAATCTTAAAACATTTTGGAAACCAGGGATGAATTTTAAAAGTGATGTTTTCCGCCTTTCAAATTAAATACTAAACAATATTTACTACTTTGTGCCAGTTAGCTTAACGAAGACAGAGCAGTAATACAAAAACCAAACGCCAGCAACTCTAGGAATGAGCAACTGTGGTAGACAGGGCTATCTATATTAAGGGTGGAGTGGTTAGATCGATAGAGGACTCCCAAATACTTTTTTTTTAAATGACTAAAAAAACATTACAACATAAAAGTTTTAAAAAAATTACATGAATCATTCCTATAAAATTTAGAGACCTTTTGAAAATATTGAGATTGGGCCCCCATCATTAAGATAACGTAACATTTTTTCACTATGAGACTCCTAAATTATTCGTAATTTTAATATACTAATTGAATTTCAAAGTACTTGAAATTTGTTTCAAAGTATGTTCTTTACTGTTTTGCCCGTACTGTAAGCCGATGACTCATACTGAAGCGAGTAACTGTATGTGTATGCTAGTTGGGGAAAGAGGGGACCAAGACTGTGCTGACCTCTGGAGAGGAGGGCGGAAACATTAACTTGTTTACATTGAAAGAAAGGCAAAAAAAAGGAAAGTATACAGCAAAAGTACGAGGGTGAAATCTGAAGAAAAGTAGTCAAAAAGAAGTTTTAGACTATCAGCAGAAACCACTTCTGCGACCTCGGGAAAGCAACAAATTCCCCGTCGAAACATTCTACTACATAATCAACAAATTAGCTTCTGAGTAGCGAATGAGAAAGGATAAGTACATGGAACTGTACGAGAGGTTTGGCTTTTTGATTGAGTTTGTAGATCTCAGGGAAGATGCATCCAGTGACTTTTTTGTGAAGTACAATAGTGACATTAAATAAACTTTTATTATGAATCCAAACAATTAGCTTTGTACATAAAAGGAATGAAGAAGCGAGGTGACTGTGCAAGAATGGCTGCTGCGGATTTTTCTGAAGCTGATTTACAAGAACGAGTTTTTTCCATTGTATATATGTAACAAATTCTACAGGAGAGCGCTCTTTTCCAAAGTTGAAGGGCATAAAATCTCCAACTCGCACTACTAAGGGGGAAGAGAAGCTGAACTCTTTAGCCCTGTTGTCAATTGAGTCCATGTTCTTGCGAAAAGTGCTTTCCAAAATTTTGTATCAACAAAGTGCAGAAAAAACCTTTTAAATACTACTGTGTATGTCCTAATTTTATATTACATTTCGAAACTAAATACAAAAGTTACTGAACATTGTAAGTTTAATAAAAAATTACTTTTGGTTAAGCTTTTTTTCTTTTTTAATGGGGCCCCTTGGATTTTTTTTAGCTCTAGGACCCCCAGTGGTCTTAATCCGGACCTGGTGATATATATCACATGGGTTTTTAGCGGAAATGACACCCGCGGCGTACATGAAATATTGTGCCCTTTACTATTATTTTAGAAAATGTTTCAAAATTTTGTTTAAGAGATTTAAAAGGTTAATAGTTGCCGGGAATAATCAATATTTTTGCATGCAATGAAATACTTTATTTTTTAAGTATGCATTGTGTATTGAAAGTACTCTCAATACGGGGGTTGGCTTGCAAAGCACGCAATGCATTGTGTATTGAAAACACTAACAATACGGGGGTTAGCATGCAATGCACCGTGCGTCGGCCGCTTTTCATAGTGTTCAGTGTCAAGCTCACATGTGCGTCCTTAGCAGTGAACGCGTTGAAAGCGTTTAAATTCAAATCTCCGGTCCTGACCTAACCCCCACCCCCTCCCCGATAGATTTTCCTGGCTACGGCCTTAAATAGGGGGATTCATGCAATCTTTGCTGAATGGTTAATGTGTTATCATGCTAAACTGCTTTTTGAATTTTTAGTGAAGGACCCCTTCTTGCTAATGCGCTAAAGTGTTATTTGCTAAAGTTAGATTGAAGATGAAAACCTTAAATTACCTTCCCCAAGAGTTTTACATCGTTAACACTGGTTTAGCAGACCCCAGACCGTGCTAAAGTCGAAAGTGCTATCGACTCTAAACTCTTAACAGCACACTTCTGTCAAACAATTATCTCGAATTTAACACACTTAGAACGTTTAACATACTTAGCACAGGTTGCATGAATCCCCCTAATATATGTAATTCCCCAATTGTCCATAAAATTGTTTGAAGCTTCCTATTAGTTACCGCAGTTTTGTAATAACAAAACTTAATTTGCTAACTGCGATATTTTGAATTTTCAACAAAAAATTTAAAAAATACTGATTTAACTAAATGATTGGCCCTTTACTTAACTTAATATTACCTGTGGCAATAACTTCTTTAGCAAACATAGACGCCACAATGCTAGTCAGACCAACTCCTGATCCTAGTTCCAAAACAGTTTTGTTCTTGAATTGTGTATCGCCGAAGTGAAGAATGTAGTCGGCCAATAATAAGGCTCCCCTCCATATCTGGAGTCCGACTAGTTTTATGGGTGTAGATGCACTGTGTTCTGGAAATTTAATGCAAAACCTAAATTTTTGTTTTGTATAATTAATTATCAAACATAATACTGTCATAGAAATAGTGCAGCAGGTTGTGAAAGAGGATACTTGGTCAACGTAGTGAAATATTCATAAAATCAAAAACATAAAAGGAAATCAAAATGGTTTGTTCTTGAAAAATTGAGAAACATATTTTTTAAATGATGGTATCCGTTTTAGCTTGACCGTTCGGCATTTCGTCTGTGTGTTTGTCTGTCTGTCTCACGATTACGGCCAAACGCCTTGACCGATTGTCATGATTTTTTGCATGAATGTTCCTTATTACTAGGCCGAGCCATGTATATATCTAGCCAATTTGTGGCTTAACCGTAAGTCGAATTTAAAAACTAATAAGATTTTATCAGTAGCAAATTTGATGTTCTACAAAATTGTAGTCTTGATATTTTTTCGTATCTCTAACGGTAAGCTCACAAAATGGCCGCAAACTTCAAATTTGTTAAAAATCGTCCATGTTTTTATACGTTTATTCTTTAGATATCTTCATAAAACCTTATAATTTTATGGAGAGGGAGAGAGAGCACTACCTGCTGTCTTGCTCTTTCCTGAACTACGTCAGTGTGGCCGCTGTGACTGTGAGTGAATTATGGAGGGGGAGCCGAGATAAGGAGCCCGATTGGCGTTGTGTCGTTGTGTCGCATTTACTGAGTTGTAGTTTTTTACCAACTACATTATCTTATTCATTTTGTTTCTTTGTTGCACCACACAGTATTTAGAGTCGAAGACGAATAAATTGCAAATTAATTTTCACTGGCTAAACCTTCTACTTCATTACTGGCACACAATTTTTAACCTAAGCTCAAAACCACATTTGTTATTTCAACGAGGTCTACTGTTCACAGAACTACTAGTAAATAGTTAAAATAGAAATGTAACTCTGTGTATTACCTTATGTGGTACATGATAGCCTGTAAGAGAAAGGGTCCTTTTGTTCTTGGCTCTGAGATTCAGGGGGACATATTTCTAGAAATAAGAAGAACTTGTTTTGTTTAATTGTGTGTATAATTGTAAGTACTAATATTTTAGTAAAAGGTGTAATAAAATGCCCCTGCAACGAGTATAGCAAGAAAACTAACCAAAAATCTAAGGAAAATATCTGTTGAAATCCCTGTTCTTGTGAGGTGAGCGGGTTTTTGAACAAATTTTTGATGTAAATAAAGGTTCAGAATTACATCACTTTTACACTTTACACATCTAAGAAAAAGTTTCTATTTCGTTCTATTTCAAGAGGGTGGCCTTAAACGTATGTTTCTGGAAAATGAAAATACAATCGAAATTTCAAATAGTAATGCAACTTGTGTGATATATAGGGTGTCCCATAACTAAAGTGCCAAACTTCGGGGAATGGTTCTATGGGTCAAAATAAGATAAAAAGTTCATATAAACACAGACCCGAAAACGCTTCGTTTTCTAGATATCAGCCAATTTGTTTTTTGTACAAAATAATTCTTATCTAGAGTTTGACTGGTTCAACTGGCATGAAGTTTAAACTAACAATGATATATCTCAAGAAAAATAAACGATTAAATCCAATCATGAATTTCAAAATGACAGTTGTTTGAGAATTTCAAACTTAAACTACTCAAAAACCGTACATTTTTAACAAAAAATTTCAACACACCTTTTTTGTAGAAATTTTGATGATTCCCTTTCGGATGGATAATAGCTAAGTTAAAGATAATGCAATGAATAAATTAAGTTTATTGGTAAGCTTTAAGACAAAAACCAACTAAGATATTTTTTATTATTATTTTGTAAGGATAAAACAAATTTTATTTAGGCCTGCTGTTATAACCATGGTAAGAGTTAGGTCATTGCTGCATTGTTGTGGAGGATATTAGACGAGTACCTTGACAGAACTGCAACACTGCAACCTGCTACAAACAGCCAAGCACCACAAAAAGTAGCATCTCTCGATAAATTTTTGGTCAATTTATCCAAAGACTGTTCGGCATTTCGTCTGTGTGTCTGTCTGTCTCACGATTTCGGCCAAATGCCTTGACCGATTTTTTGCATGAATGTTCCTTATTCCTAGGCCGAGCGATGTATATATACGGTTTTTTCCATTTATTATTTTTAACCACCTAAATAAAATAAAAATGGCGGCCACACCGTTTCTCTCAATGTAAAACTTTTTTCCAAAGCTATAGTTTGTGGCATAACTGTAAGTCGAATTTAAAAACTAATACCATTTTGCTAGTAGCAAATTTGATCTTAAACAAAATTTTATCCTTGTTTTTTTCCGCATCTCTAACGGTAAGCTCACAAAATGGCCGCAAACTTAAAATTTGTTAAAAATAGTCCAAGTTTTTGTATTTTAACCATGTTTTTATACGTTTATTCTAAACCAATTCAAAAGTGTTCCATATCTTTTTGTAGATAAAGGTTCAAAGAATTCATATATGACAGTAAAAAAATTATTGAAGTAAAATTAACAAAGTTATTACGGTAGCTCACGAAACAAGCATGTTCACTAACGAAAGGAAAAAGTTCAACTTTAGGCCTAGATAAAAAGTAGTAAACATTTTTTGTATTTTTTTTTCATAAATTTAAAAAAGTTTAATAATTTAGTTCTAAATAGACTGGATAAAAATATTTATAAATTTCAAATTTCTTATTTTGAAAACACCAGTTTTTATGTTCCTACTACAAGACTGCTAACAAAACTAGGCCTACAGTATTTTGAATAGTAATTTAGGAATACTATATTTCCTTTGCCCAAAAATGACAGAAGAAAGTGTAGAGAATAAATCAAAGAATTGAACTGTATACTTGTAAATTATTATTCCATAAAAGTATTTGACTTAGCTTTTTTGAATTACATAATGAGATGAAACCTCGCGGCGAAAAAGGGCATACAAAAAATTACCGTTGGACAGCGTGGGAAGTGTTGTACATGGGTTGAGATCACTATCACGACGCTTTAACTTCGTTTGTTTTCATTATTTCTAATATTGGAATACGATATGGAACTGTAAATACATTGTTAAGTTTTAGTTATTTAAGTATGTAAATATTTAATTCTATGTTTTCCCTCAATAACGCGATATTTTTAGCTACCTTACGCATTATTAACCTAAATAAAACAAGATTCGTGTTTCTTTGGTATCCAAGTCAACGTAATATAATTAAGCTTAATTACTTACTTTATTTCCGTCACGTGACTTTCTTCTCTCTTTTATGACGCGTTTCGGAGATTTACTCCATCATCAGACAATTATCCCCCTTGCGAGGTCGTCAAACATTACACAAAAACATACAAACACAAACATTGAGTACCGGTATATATTAAAAACTTTCTAGTTTCTACGCATGAGATGCATTCCGTATGGTGTGGGACGAAAGGCTGAAAAGCTAGCTAGCCAAATAAGGCAAAAAACGCAAGGAGAAAGGTCTTTTTAAAAAATAAGCGAATTTTGAGCGCGGATATCTCGAAAACTATGCGAGATAGTGAAACAATGAACAAATTCAATCTTGTAGAACATTTTGTGAGCTTTAATTTTGTATAGAATGGTCTTATCGCTAGGACGCATAATTTTCGAGTTATAAGGGAAAAACTGAATAAAGGGACCTTCTATGTGCTCCCCTGCACCCTGCTCACCAGCCAACTAGTCCAAACAATGTCCCAAAGTCAAAAATTGTGTTCCTTCCATTTCCCTTTTGAGCATTCATTGACTGGAATATTTGTTATTACAATTAGTGTTAAGGTTTCACGAAAGTTCGTGTATATAATTATTGTATAAAATGATTTTTGGGTTATGTAGCGTATTATAATTAGTGATAAAACAAACTAAGATAAGGTTTCACGAAAGTTCGTGGAAATAAATATTGTATAAAATGATTTTTGGGTTATGTAGCGTATTATAATTAGTGATAAGGTTTCACGAAAGTTCGTGGAAATAAATATTGTATAAAATGATTTTTGGGTTATGTAGCGTATTATAATTAGTGATAAGGTTTCACGAAAGTTCGTGTATATAAATATTGTATAAAATGATTTTTAGGTTATGTAGGCGTATGATTGTATCGTGTCTAGACCTGCGACAACAAGTCATTATGTGACCGTTATAAATATAGCGCTTATTGACGTAGAACAATGAACTATTTACATGTATCATCTGGTTTGCTAAAGGCAGGAGTGCGTATTTACTGTTACCGGTACCCCTATTTAGAAAGTCGTACTAACTGCAATATTCTGCAAGTAAAACTTTCACCATGACGTGGTTTCACAACTCTAAAGGTAATAGTTGATTCCAACAGTTAGGCATACATTGATATTTATTTGATTTTATACATTAATAATTCGACCACGCAGCTGAACCGTTGACGTGAGTTGAGCAAATTTCCAAAATTTAGTTTATAGGCCTATGTTTTAGGGTTTCAACCAACAATTTGGGAAATAGGTCTATTCACGACGGTGCTGAATAGCTGCAAAATGGTTTGCAAGCCATTCCGCATATTGGGATTCAATACACAATGCATTGCGTGCTTCGCACGCCAACCCCCGAATTGGAAGTATCTTCAACATACAAAGCATTGCGTGCTTCGCACGCCAACCCCACGGTAGAATCCGCCACATGGCTTTGAACCGGGTACTTTTATGGTATTTTACGTTTTGATGGATTTTGGGGGAACGAAGCGAGCTATAAGGTCGCGTAAAAAACAAAATGTGCAGAATAACATCCTACATTTATATTTGTAGAAAAAACTCAAAAACAAATTCATTCTCGTAGGAAAAATCTGAAAAAATAGTTACTTTTGGTCAAAAAGCGTGCTTTCGATTGTTGGATTATTTTGGCTAACGAACTCGTCCGAGCGACGTAGACAATCAACATGTGTACCAAATTTGAACCAAATCGGACTTAAAATGCGGCCGCTAGAGTGCGAACTCATATATACATTGCAACGGATAAACCTTATGCAATGCGTGAAAAATTGAGTTTTGTTGAAAAACTGCAAAAATCAAGATTTCATAGCAGAAGTTGAGGTACACCCTATACTTAACTAGATTAGAATACGACAAGTCCCGGCCAACTGTACTGTGTCAACAGAGATGGACTTTTGTCCAGGAACTTGTTTCGAGTTGCCTGAAAGACTTAGAAAAATTAGTTATTTTTATACAGGAATAAGGTGTTAAATAAAAGTATAAAATTGATGAATTTTATAGGTAAATGTGAAACACGGGAGGTGGTAACATTGTTCATGGAAGTCACAATTTTGTAAAATAAAAAATGTTAAAGTTATAAAGAGTTAAAGTTATAGGAAATTCTCAAATTTCATCAAAATTAAATGAAAAAGATATTTTTGAAAAACGTAAGAAAAATTGTATAAAAAATGTTAAATAACAAATTAAGGAATTTTTGGTATTTTAAAAGTTAGAGATAATTGTTAAAGTTTGAAGGTGAAAAAGCACCATAAAAAATGAAAAAGGGAAAATGAAAAAGTAAACAAGTTGTAAAGAAGTAAAAGTTTTATAAGATAAAAAGTTTATAAATTGTTAATTAATTAAAATAATAGGTGAGAAAGTTCATACCTGTATTTTGCTAAAAATAGAATGAAAAAGGTGGTAAAAATAATAACCTAGTGTTAAGAAGGTAGTAAGGGTATAAAATTGTAAATCTCAATCGAAAGTATCAATTTTAAAGTTAAAATTCAAATTCAAAAGTAAATGTTAAATTTGGAAAATTTTGCAAGTCCCAAAAACAGAAGAAAAATCTTCGGACAGAATGGAAATTTTGGCTAGTATATCATAAAATAATAACCAACATAGAAGAAAAAAGAAAAAAGATTTTCCTTCAAAACCAGAAAAGTTTTCGCGAGGAAAAACCGCGGAATACGCGAGGCAGCGCCATAAGCGAACCAAACGTAGTACGACCATCACTCAAGTTTGAGAAGAAAGGAAAATGTATCAGGAATACGATTACGAAAACCGCAAGTTCATAAAAGCAGTTAAAGGAAAACTACGAGGAAAATAAGTAAGACAATAGGAGAAAATGTTAGGAGGGGAGATCTAGATTAGCTGATGGCAAGGCCTAACGAAGAAGTTAGTGGGGGTAGTACCAACCTAAAACTTAAAGAAATCAATGCAAGTTGCATGGCAAGATATCGAACAAGGAATAGAAAAATAAGAAAGGCAGTTGGTACTCGGAAGGCGGCAAAGGAGGCTATATAAGCGGAGTACAGCGGGAGCCGCGGAGCTCAGATATATCTAACGATCTATCACTCTACCTATCTAACGATCTAACGATCTATCGCTCTATCTGGAATCTGGAATCGCTCTCTCTTTGAGATTTTTCTTTAGATCGACGTGAGTTCATCATTGCATTATTCATAATGAGTGAGTCATTAAATTATTAGATCGACGTTGTTAGACGGATCTGCGATGTTATAGTAACGTACTTAGAAGCAGTGTTTTATAAAGACAGCAGTAAGACATGTGTCAATCAAACAGTGAACATTTTAATTAATTATAATATTATGCGATGTAATATTTCAAGTAACATTTTTCATTAAAATTTTATCAAACGTAAATACGAGTTAAATGAACAAAGACAGTGTAAAATCAGTTAGTATTACAGACAGTGAAAAAACGATTGAACAGTTTGAGTGAATTACGCTATAGTTAATTATATAGCGGGTGCGTCAAAAAATCTATAAATGACGTAGTCTACAAGAATCACAGGACTGATGTAATGACAATAACTGGAACCACACATGGACTTTGAAGGACTACTGGAATAAGAAGCGGAAACCAAATCAGGGAAGGCGTTAAACCAAATCAGGGAAAACGTTAGAAGACATCAGGGAAAGTCAAACCAGGCAAAAGCTGAGACCACGAGAGACGTTCAACCGCACCAACGATAACCGGACTTCAGGGAAGCTGTATTTCAATCAACATTCTTGGGAAAGGTGTTCAGAGTCCAGGGTCGCAGTAATAAAAGGTCTGTCAGAAAAGTTACGATATCCCTTATTAAAAGATTGCCTGAGTTAAATTTAAATAATTATTGATACTGGGTTGAGATAAAAAATTAGGTTTTTCAAAATATAAAATTATTAATCTTGTAAATTAAATATATAAAATCATTTTCATAATTAAATAATTAAATAATAAATATTAAAAAGGAAGGAATAATTAAGTATAAAGGAATAATAAATGGTTCTACCTAAAAG
>JAGFPH010020027.1:3927-14615 GCA_018207615.1 Philaenus spumarius
ATTTCCTTTCGAATGATTTAACTCACAAATTGTACTCGGGCTTATGAGTGGTAGAAATTGTGCAATTACCTTACATGGATAGTGAAAAAATCATTTATCGGGAGTTTCCTATGAATTTTGTTCCTTGTTCCGGGAACTGTACCTAAAATACCTTTGCACAGGATTATTGTAAATTTAACTGCCTTTCGAATGATTTAACTCACAAATCGTACTTGGGCTTATATACTCCTCAAATACCTACGCAAAAACGATTAAACTGTATAACTCCGCCATTTTGAAACGGATCGAAAAACAAAAACAAAAGTTAACCTGTAGAATCCTACTAAGACCCTTTCGCCAAAAAATCTGCAATTTTGAAGTACATTTACTACCACTTATCAATCCGGGAATAAAATATATATAAATATATATATAAATTAATGAATTTTGGGTATTGTCTGTAAGTGGTCTTAAACGTGTAGAAACGAAGTCCCACCCTCCGACCAACCGTTTTCAAGTTGGGTCGAGTGTAATAACTTTTATTTTCTTCAAAAATTCGGCTAGTAAAACTATTTTAAATCTTAAAATAATTTTAGTAAACAATATAAAACCGATATCTTAAACTTAAAACTGAAAAGGGAATAATTATAAACATATAGTAAATAAAGAAAATCTCTGATATAACCACTAACATAACTACAACAAAATAACAAAAACAAACATAAAAATCACAAAATAAAATAAAGTAAATACATTTTTAGATTTTATTCAATTGCTAAGTAGTTATCGTGAAATTTATATTGCACTAAAGTGAAGGTGAAATTATAAGAAATGTCTTAATATACTTGAAGTGTGTCTACATATTTATTGTATTTAAGAATTGCAAGTAATAATATGTAAGTTTACTCTTGAAGACGAGGGACGTCAAACCAAACTCTTAGTAGTGACCTTGCGGGGTTTTGTGATCAAAATTACTCTAACACTCTAGCTTGGAGCTAGGGAGCGCCTATAGTTCATATAAAAGTTTGGTATTTAAATACCCATGGATCGGGCTATCGTAGGTCCGAATCCAGCTTAGTTGATACAGCACAAAGTGAGTAATCGACAAACAAAATGATGCTGGACTTGCTGATTTAAATGACGATGAGAAACACTCCAACCCCTTGACTTTTCTACACACATAGGGGCATTTAATAATATGTATGAATAATCATAGCCTCAAAATTAAGTTGGTAAAAATAATAATAAATATCTCACTCAAAATATTAAGTTTATGATGTAACAGAAGTAATAAAAGTTAAGAAAACCCATCATGTCTTGCCAACTCCTACACGCAAACCGAACCTAAAACATTAGAAACAAACTCATGTTCAAAGTATGGAATCTGCAGTTAATGGATGCTGTTGTTAAATAGCCTATGTGGAAGTTTAGATGTGTTAGCGTAAACACATGATTATAATTAATCAGGTTATAATGTTATAACAACAATTACGGAATTATTATACACCTTGCACGGAATTGCTTCATTTAGTATTTACTTATAACTTAATACCTTTATAACACTCCAGGTCAACATGAAGGAATTGTAAATGCTTCAATCAGATAAAAGTCACTGAAAACTGAAATATTCTACATTTTTTTTATTTTATTTCCTTCAAGAAGAGGACTTATGATTTTTTCCCGTAATTATATACAAGCTAATTCACTACAATCTACTTATTTCAATGTTAAAATAAAATGTGCTGCTGAATTTTGAATATTTGTTTTATTTTCACTCAATCTTTACCGTTAACAATTTCGCACTACCCCAGTCGTTGGGGCAATATATCAATTTATCATTTTTATAAAATAGGTTTAAGAATCTAAACCTGTTAGATATTTCACATTTGGAATCAAGAATTTGTACAAAATAAAATTGTTTACAAAATGAGATGATTTCCTGCTTTACGTGAATTGTCAAACTAAGTATACGAAATAAAAACGCTTAAGTGCATGGTATTACCCCACTCTCCCCTACATTTAACAAATTTTAGCCATAAATTCAATTAAATTAGATCATTGTATTGTATAAATTCTTTATTTCTATCTACTAATAAAAAAATTCAATCATTTTTTGTTTACACTTATGAAATTTAAACTGACTAAATTTGTAAGTTCTATAGATTGGTAACAAGTCTAACCATTTGCGCTATAAATGCTTTTCGATCATAAAATATAAACATTAATTAAAAATACTATAAACTTATGAGAATCAATCATTATACATGGGACCATATTTGTATGCTTACTTAGGGAAGGTCAAGGCTTTGTATTGACTTTAGCAGACAGCTTTCTTGACTACTTTCTCCTACAGTTTATAGCCTGCGTTTTCAAGGACTGTCGACAATGGTTTGAGCTTACATTATTTTCCATAATCGCAGTGGCCTTGTTTTATTGTGTAATTACTGAAGAAAGTTGGATTGCCAGAGAGTAATAGAAGACGACAGCAATTTGAATTCAACGTTTACTTCTACTATCCTAAAAACAAATAAAACAGTCGTACTACTCCACTACAATTTTGCGTTATAGCACAATCCCTTACAACATAATTGCCTTGCAATATTTAGTATAAGTGTTTACTTAGAAATTAGTATGCTCAAAGCAGGATGTTTGGAAAATTCAAAATAAAAATCAACTATCATCAATAACCAATACATTCTTACATAATCATACTGTACCTATTGCTTTTGTACACAATGCACCTTATCGCAAATATCAGTTGTTTTTATCATATTTAAATTGTTTCTTAATCTAATACAAATTTTAATGATAATAAAATTAAAGTATATTGTAAGGAATAGATAATATACAATTCTCTTTGTATTTTTTTTTAAACATTTCGCTCAAAAATATTTCAGATTTAATATACAGGCTGTTTCTTAAATAGGATGCCAAACTTCTGTAATTGGTTTCTTGTATGGAAATAATTAAAACGTTCCTGTAAACATGTGCCCTAAAACGCTTCGTTTTCCAGATACCCGCCATTTTGAATTTTTTTAGAAAATAATTCATATCTAGAGAAATGTTTGACTGATTGAGTTCAAACTTGGCATGAAGTTTAAAATATCAATGATCTGTCTCGAGAAAAATAAGAGATTGTATCCAATCATGCGTTTCAAAATGGCGGCTGTTTGAATATTGCAAACCTAAATTACCCAAAAACCGTGAATTTTAACAAAAAATATTAACATACCTTTTTTGTAACCCTTTTGATTCCCTGTTGGATGGTATAACTGTCAAAACAATCGGATAAAGGGTAATTGACCGAGCGTAAGCGAGGTCTCCGTTTTAACTCGACCGTTCGGCATTTCGTCTCACGATTACGGCCAAACGCCTTGACCGATTTTGATGATTTTTTGCATGAATGTTCCTTATTCCTAGACCGAGCCATGTATATATACGGATTTTTCCATTTTTCATTTTTAACCCCTTAAATAAAATAAAAATGGCGGCCGGACCGTTTCTCTAAGTGTAAGTTTTTTCCAAAGCCAGTTTGTAGCTTAACCCCAAGTTGAATTTAAAAACTAATAACATTTTGCTAGTAGCAAATTAAATTTTAAACAAAATTGTATTCTTGATGTTTTTCCGTATCTCTAATGGTAAGCTCACAAAATGGCCGTAAACTTCGAATTTGTTAAAAATCGTTCAAGTTTTTGTATTTCAACCATGTTTTATACGTTTATTCTAAACCAATTCAAAAGTTTTCCATAGCTTTTTTGTAGATAAAGGTTTAAAGATTCATAAATGCCAGTAAAAAAAATTATTGAAGTAAAATTAAGAACGTTATTAGCTCAAGAAACAAGCATGATCAGTAACGAAAGGAAAATGTTTAACTTTAGGCGTACATAAAAAGCAGTAAAAATTAGTGTAATTTTTTTCATAAATGTAAAAAAGTTTCGTAATTTAGTTCTAAATAGAATTGTATAAAAATATTTATCAATTTTAAATTTCTTATTTTGAAAACACCAGTTTTTATGTTCCTACTACAAGACTGCTAACAAAACTAGGCCTGTTTTGAATAGTAATTTAGGAATATATCATTTGCCCAAAAATGACATATTATTATAAGAAAGTGTAGACGATAAATCAAAGAATTGAACTGTATACCTGCAAATTATCATTGTAAATTTCATAAAATTATTTGACTTAGCTTTACTTGAATTACAAAATGAGATGAAACAAATGAAACCTTGCGCCGATAAAGGACATACAAAAAATGATCGTAGGACACCGTGGGAAGTGTTAGTACATGGGTTGAGATCACTATCACGACGTTTTAACATCGTTTGTTTTCATTATTTCTAATATTGGAATATGATATGGAACTTAAGTTAACTTATGATACATTGTTAAGTTTGAGATATTTAAGTTTGTAAATATTTAATTGTATGTTGTCCCTCTATAACGCGATATTTTTAGCTATCTTACGCATTATTAATCTAAATAAAACAATGCCTCTAAAAGAAAATCTTTAGCAGTTATAGCTCAAGAAAAGAAATAAAAACGAGAACTAGAAATCCCGGAATCGCGGGAATTGTAAATAATGTTCTGGCTAAACCTTCTGCTTACTTCCTTACTGGCACACTATTTTTAACCTAAGCTCAAAACCACATTTGTTATTTCAACGAGCGAGGTCTACTGTTCACAGAACTACTAGTTATTAAATTAAGTGTAATAATTGGTTTGTGCATCCTATTCCAACACAGTAAACACAACAATATTGTATGTACATTTGTTATTATTTTAAACTTAGCTATTATCATATACCTCTTAAATCTCTTAAATAAAATTTTGAAACATTTTCTAAAATAATAGTTTGGACGCATTATTTCATGTACGCCCCGGGCGTCATTTCCCCTAAAACCGGCCCCGGTGTTGGCCAAATAAAATATTCATAATATTATATGGAATCTACTAAACCTGTCCAGGGTCAAAATCGTTCCATCCAATTTGAAAGACTCGTTACAATGTTTCAATGAAATAATTTATTGGACACAAACAAAAAGTAATTTATGTATCGAATGGAGTGGAATATTTAAATTGAATTGTATTTCGAAACAACAATAATTTATAGAATCCCGATATTGATGGAATCCAGCAAAGTTGATCAAAATTCTATAACAACCTCACAGCGACGGAAATTTGTACAAATTGACTTCATGATTGACAGTAGCCCAGGTTTACTGATTGTGTCGGTTATTTTTGTAAATAGAAATGCGACTGGTAAAGTTGGCAGAATCTGTTTATATATATAAAACTTTGCTAACACTTTGTAAAATCGTCACACACCTTAAGGGTCTGCTGCAGTGGCGGCCATCTTGAACTTGTATCGTAAGAGCGATGTTAAAATTTAAACCCATTTATTTCGTTTATTTTGCATCGTAAAATTGTTTGCAAGGTCTCATTTTAACCACAGTCACAATGCGCGTCCTTTTTGCGTTTCACATTTTTTTAAATCCTATTCATTTGTCACGTAATTGACATTTTTTAAGTACCAAGTTTAAACAATAAATAATGTATACTCAAAAGTGAATCCTCAAATTTATAAACAACTAGCTGTTGTACCCGTGGCTTCGCACACGGTCCAAAGTTTCGCCGCATAGTAATAAATGTTTATTGTTTTAAGGGTTGTTATTACATTTTCACCCCGATCCGGCTTTGCACGGATAGACAAATTAAAGTTAAAAGTATATTAGCAACAAAAATATATCAATAAATATAGTACACTATGTATTTCTTATGGGGAAACTTTGACCCTCCAAACCACACTAAAATTTCGAATTTTTTTTAAACCTTTCTTAGCAAGCACGTAGGGCCCTAGAGGAAGCTACAAACCAAATTCGTTTGGTGGTTTTTTTTAGTAACTTTGACCTCCTCAAAATTTCAAATTTTAAAAAAAACTTTCTTAGGGAGCACCTAGGACTCTAGAGGAAGCTACATACCAAATTTAATTGCAATCCGTTTGGTGTTTTTTTTTTTCTTTAGTAACTTTGATCCCCCAAAAACCTCCTACAATTTCTAATTTTTTAAAAACCTTTCTTAGCGAACACCTAGGGTCCTAGAGAAAGCTGCATAGCAAATTTCATTGCAATCCGTTCGGTAGTGTTTACGAAATCGTGATGAGTGAGTCAGTCAGCCAGTGAGTGGTATTTGGTTTATATGTATATATAGATTTGAACTGGTTAAGAATGCCTGTAAATACTTGATGCCTACTTGCCAAATAGGCTTAAATATGACGGAAACGGTTTCATGCGACAGTTATGAGTGACGGATTTTAAGGTTACCCATGACTAAACCATGTTGGTTGTCTACGTTGCTCGGACGAGTTCGTTAGCCAAAAAAATCCAACAATCGGAAACACGTCTTTTCACCGGTAACTATTTTTTTAGATTTTTCCTACGAGAATGAATTTGTTTTTGAGTTTTTTCTACAAATATAAATGTAGGAAGTTATTCTGCACAGTTTGTTTTTTACGCGACCTTATAGCTCGATTGGTTCCCCCAAAATCGATCAAAACGTAAAATAAAATACCATAGAAGTACACGGTTCAAATCCATGTGGTGAATTGTACCGTCGGGTTGGCGTGCAAAGCTTTGTGTGTTGAAGATACTCCCAACATTCGGGATGGCGTGCGAAGCACGCAATGCTTTGTTTATTGAAGATACTCCCAATATGCGGAATGTCGTGCGAACCATTTTGCAGCTATTCAGCACCGTCGTGAATAGACCTATTTCCCAAATTGTCGGTTGAAACCCTAAAACATAGGCCTATAAACTTAATTTTGGAAATTTGCTCAACTCACGTCAGCGGTTCAGCTGCGTGGTCGAATTATTCAAATTGATTATCAGCTCAGCAAATTTAGAAGCAGTCGGTTACTATTCATAAACAACCGCTTGTTATATTTTCCTTAAAGTTAGTGAGCTGAAACTTTGTTCGTTTATTTCTTACAAGATGCATAGAAAAAATATCATAGATTTACATTTTGTAAATGGTGAAAATGTAGTAACAACCCCTATAAAAAAATGGTGATTGTTATACTTTCCTTAAGCTAGGGGAACTGAAAGTTTGGCACTTAAGTGTTTTATACAAAATAAAATAAATTATAACATACGCAATTTAAATAGTTACTTTCCATGATTGACAGCTTTGTTTTATAAGTGGTAATCTGTTTGCGTTTGCTTACCGCGGGGGTTGGCGAGCGAAGCGATCAGGAGGCGGAGCTCTCTAGTCAATCGATAAATCAATAATTTGTAAATCGTGAAGCCAAAATGTCACTGAAAATGTAGAGGGTGTCGTTTCCAAGAATATCATTAAAGTAATACCAAAGTCCAGACAATCATTCATTAACGACGAAGTCTGGTACGACTGCCAGTAACTAATACAATGTACAGATATCGGCTTGAATCCTGGCACTTGTCTCGCAAGGGCGTAAGTGGAGAAAAAAAAACATTTTCCCACACCGCTTCCTAATAAACGAAGTAGTGGATGTTTACCTCACCCAACTTAACACGTTCAATGCTACGCAAATTTCGTATTTGCTATGCTAGGAGCTGACCTTTTATTTTTTATATTTATAGCCCGAGTAGAAATTACTTTATTTTTATTTCTGAACCCTTCTACGTAGTAATCACTAATATTTTAAAGCGGACGCACGTAGGCTTAAAATGAGCGTGTAAAGCACGCAATGCTCTGTGTATTGAAAATTCTCCGAATATGCGGGTTGGCGTGCGAAGCACGCAATGCATTGTGTATTTAAAATACTCCCAAAACTGGGGTTGGCTGCATTGTGTGTTGAAAACACTCCCAACACTGGGGTTGGCGTGCAAAGCACGCAGTGCATTGTGTATTGAAAACACTCCGAATACGGGGATTGGCGTGCGAAGCACGCAATGCAGTATGTATTGAAAGTACTCCCAATACTGGGGTTGGCGTGCGAAGCACGCAGTGCATTGTGTATTGAAATTCCTCTCAATACGGGGTTGGCGTGCAAAGCACGCAATGCAATATGTATTGAAAGTACTCCCAATACTGGGGTTGGCGTGGGAAGCACACAATACACTATGTATTGAAAGTACTCCCAACACTGGGTTTGGCGTGCGAAGCACGCAATGCATTATGTATTGAAAATCCCCCCAATACGAGGGTTGGCGAGCGAAGCACGCAATCCATTGTGTATTGAAAATACTCCCAATACCGGTACGGGGGTGGTTGGCGTGCAATGCACTGTGCGTCGGTCGCTTCGCACAGTGTTCAGTGTCAAGCTCACATGTGCGTCCTCAGCACTGAACGTGTTAAACAGAAATGTACCGGGTACTGAAGTTTTTAGTCGGGTTAGTAGAGGTTTGCTCAAGTGCCGGTATCTGTACCAAAGTCCAGACACGTATTCCTTAACGGTGAAATCTGGTACGACTGCTAACAAACAATACAATGCAAAGTGAGAAACTGTTTAGTTCCACAACACCGGGCTCCATAAAGCAAGCCATTTTTATTATTAAACGTAGAGCCGTACTTTATTACACGACATGAAATCCCACTCTCTTGTGAAATGTAATCTGAAAATTGCAGTGAGCAGTTTGTGTTTAATGTTTTCCTAGGGTTTAATTAAAACAGAATGCGAAACTACGGACAGTGTGTTGTGTGCGGTGCAATGTGGAGCCTCAAAAAGGAGAATTTACTAATGAAGTGGTTAAAAGCTGTCTTTGTCAAATAATTTTTGTCTCTCTCGCGCTGTTAGGTTCGCCCAAAAAGTTCTAAAACACATCAAAAATAGTTCCGTCAGCTACTAAATCCTTAAGCGTGTTTGTTTTTCATCTAGGCCTTTCCACAAAAGTACAAGTTACAAATTTGAAATTTTACAAGACACTAGTTTACAAGTACAGTAGAGTCCCGCTAATCCGAACCCCGCTAATCCGGAAATCCGCCTATTCCGAACAGAGTTCAGAAAAAATACCGATTTTTTTAACTTAAAAACAGGAGAAGTTAAAAAGGAGTTCGTGAAAAAACGTACATTTATTTTTATATAAAATAGTTAAATAGAGATATACATAGAGCCTAAGCTTGATGAAAACGCCTCGAAATAGGAATTAAAGCTGGTTACTTTAGGTTCCATTTATACAATTTGTAGAATAATTTTTAATCACTGCTAAACACATAATTCCCGCTAATCCGAACAATGTTTGGTCCCAATTAGTTCGGATTAGCGGGACTCTACTGTATTCAAATAGAACATTTTTATTTATTAGTATTATTCTTAAGGTTGACGAATGCGGATAATTAATTTGGAAGGAGTAAAGCACAATTATTATTAATTAAACTAGTAAGCCCCCGTGAAAAATAACTGGCAGAATACTTACAGTACATCAAAAATACATCATTAAAAAAATACCATTTAAAAATAACAGACTTTATCTATACCTGCCTAACTATGCTGACTGGGATTTTTAACTCGGTAAATGTGTACAATTATAAGGATTTTAAAACTGTAGGCCTATTTGTTATAATTTTGTATTTATATACGTTATTATAATATTTAAATAAATATACAAATATTATCTTTTAATTGCTTTTTATTTCATATTGATAGATCAAATGATTTATAAGTTATTAATATTGTAGTGAAAAATGCATAATATGTTATACGAAGATGTACGAATGTTTGTTTGTTTGTTTGTTTGTTTATCGCCTTTATTTGGGCGCAGTCGAGGCTATGAAGCCCCTTCTTAATGTTTCCGAAGTTAAGCGAATAGGTTTTTGGACGCCATTTAGACATTAATGGAGGAATGTCCAAAGTTTAAACACAAACAAATCGTCAGCATTAAAATCAATTTAACCTTCAACATCTTCAAAATATGCCTTTTGAATCACCGAGATTCAAATTTGCCTTAGCTTCTTTAGAGAAGTTTCAGTTGAAATCAAAAATGTATACAAACCGAGTGCTCACTGTAAGTACTGCACGAGGTGACTGATAACACTGTATGAACATTTACAATGGTAACTGAAACATTAAATTTCAATACATCTAATTAGTACAATTCCTGATAGTGAGTGCATGGACTATTTCACGATCTCGTGTAGGTTAAATATTATAAAATAATACATTGAAAAATAGAAAATGTTTTCCAAGAGAAATAGAAACGTTGAAGGATTCTGACAGTTCGTTCTGAAGTAATTTTATCATCCATCATTGTACCTGACACTTCGTTTTTACTATTCGCAATTTGTCAAACACTGAATGACTCGAATCCAATAAACGTGAGCCAACATCAACATCCGATCGTTCTTTTCTGATTTCTCTGATTAACTTTTCTTTTATTCATTTTCCCGTCGAGTTTTTCATATCGAGTTCTTTCGATTTTAATCCAAACTTGTTTAATTAGGCCAACCAAACACACACACAGTATTCCTTTTATTAGGTGATTTGTAAAATACATGCATAGTTATTTGCCTTTTACAAAAATCTCTTAAAACATCACTAAATGAGTAAAAATCACAAAAACACGTCACGAAACACATTCAAACATGGATTAGGCCTAATCACGCTAACCGGTCACGCTAAAAACATTTAATCATTTTAACAAAATAAATTCTGAAGTTTTTAGGCCATATGTAAATTTATGTATTGAAGAAAGTTTGATATTGTACAAAGGCAGACTTATGTTCAAACAATATAT
>JAGFPH010020028.1:2428-14612 GCA_018207615.1 Philaenus spumarius
TTCTCCAAAACTACCAAACGGATTGGAATGAAATTTGGTATGTAGCTTCCTCTAGGGCCATAGGTGCTCGCTAAGAAAGGGTTTCAAAAAATTTCGAAATTTTACAAGGTTTGGAGTGTCAAAGTTACTAAAAATCCCCATAAAAATACATAGGATAATATATTTATTAATATATTTTTTTGGTTAATATACATTTAATTTTGATTTCTCTATCGATCTATGCAAATCCGGATCGGGGCATCTATCTATATATTTTGCTGCCCCGATCTACATATTTATCATCATATCAAATGAACGATTTGTCTAAACATGGTGAAATCTCAAACAATATATACTATATATGAGATAGATATTCCAATTAAACAAAATATTGTACGGTCTCACGAAATTTTTTTGAAGGGTTTAAAATATTGGTAAATTTGATTTTTATTTTGTTGCTTACAGACTAATAACGATTTTTTTTAAATGTATATAGCCTTGAAACAAGAAACCTGGCACAAATAACTGTACATTGTCCCTCCCTCACTTTCCCTTTCCTACTCACTGATCACAAGGCACTGGTACATCAGTTGGGCTTATCATTTTGATATTCTCATTCCTATAAAACCTTCTATTCCTGATACTCCCGTTCCCTATTATATTCCGGAGGATAATATTGGGGAAATTGGGCCGCTTTCAGACAATGATCTCCAAAACTATCAGTCTCCGTCGACAGAACCGTGTTTTTAATCTGATACTGTTGAGTCAGATCATTGTTCCATTGTTTAAACCACCCAGAAACGTGGGAAAAACGGCGAAAATAGTTTTTTCTAATACTAATCGTGCTTAAAGCACATAGGGAGTCTGTCTAAAGATACAATGCAAAAAATCCCGCCGTAAATTGCTAGGCTGTCAAAAGATAGGGTACAATTAAAAAAAAATTGCCGTGTATCGTGAGGCTTCCAAAAAGTACAGTCAAAAAAATCCCCAGGTCAAAATGGCTGCCGTTCAAAAACACAGTTCTAAAAGATGTCACATGAAGATGCTTCCATGGTCTGAAAAATCAATATCAGGGTTTCACTACAACTGCAACACCGATTATCACAAAGACAAAACGGTTTGACGACATGTAAATGGTGTACAGCTATGAAGTGGTGTAAATGACATGGTTTAGAACCTACAATTCATATCCTTATGACACACAAAATTACCATCATTTGTCGAATTTATTTCACCAAAATAATTACTGTATTTGGTTTTGTAATCTTTAAATTTGACGAATTTCTAGGTTTAATCTTATAATCATTAACCCTACTTGGAATATTACTGCTTCTTTTATAAAACAGTTACATTACCTTATAAATATATATATACTTTATTGGCAATATCCCGAGTTCCACAAAAAGAGGTAGGGAATGTTCAGTTTTTGATGTTCGCTTTATAACTCTAACAATTCTCTTTTGAATTATAGAGACCGTTTTTATATTAATTTGGCAAGTAACAACCTACAAAACAATTCCGTATTGTATTCTACTAAGAAATAAAGCAAAAATACACTTGTCGTAAAATATTTTGGGGACAAACATCTTTTAAGAAGAAAATTAATCTAAGAACACTATTCAATCTACCCTTCAAGTGTAAAATATGAGTTTTCAAGTTTAAATTACTATTAACAAAAATACCCAGATATTTTCTAGAACTACACTGCTTCACAACAACACATGCAGTATCACAAGCCTAGTAACACAATTAAATAGATACTGGAAATATTTAACATTTTGTTCCTTTTGATGGACCCGGTTGAGGCTCTTCTTCTTCATGCTGGGTGGCGTTATTTGCTGACTCAGGTTAGACATCGTCAGTTTCAGATTTTGACAGTTAAAAAGTCGTAGCTCGTCGAGGTCACGATTTGGAGACAATATTTTGAAAATACAGTGTGGAGTATTGTTTTATATATTTTTGGATAGGGGAAAACCGATTTTCACAATTAAAGAGTGGTAGGGCGTCGGGATAACGTTTTTGGGTCAACATTTTAGAAATACAGTGTAGGGTATCATTTTATATTTTTTGTGGTTGGGGAACTCGATTTTGACAGTTATTAAAAAAAAAAAACGAGCCGAAGTCTCGGAAAAGTGTTCGAAATACATCTTGTTTTAGCTTAAAAATGTACATAAAAACCCTTTTTATATAAAAATTACTACTATTTTTATTAAATATTTTTTTAAATACTCATATATAATATATAATACGCCACAAATATGCGAAGTCAGTGAACAGGCGTTGCACATTTGCAGCATCAGTCTGCAGATAGAAACCTGACTTCTCATATATTCGACGCTAGTTTAAACGTACTAAAAAATGTTACATTTGGTGCTAGCGAACGTGTTCCAATTCCAAATGCAGAACAATTTCCAAATGCATTCAGATGACATATCGAAGACTCAGAATGAAGTCAGAATTAATTCCCGGACTCATAGACATAGAAAAAGAGCGAAAATCCGATTGTGTGAATTTAAGGGTTTACCCAATTTTGCTTAATGAATTGACAACATTTCAAAATTTGCCCAATTTAGAAAGATCGGTGCTTTTTAAACTCATGTATTGATGTTCTAAAACTTTTAGGGAAGGGGTATTGATACAATTTTATGTTGGAAAGTTACAGAACATTGAAAATGGGTAAAACTCAGTTTTTGGCAAAATTGGAAAATTTCTCTCTTTTTTTGATCCCCATAAAAATCGAACTACTGGACGAATTTTACACTTTGTTTTTTTAATCGACGCAAAGTTTTGTCCTCTTTAATTTATTAAAGTACTGTTGTTTACAAAGTATGCACCGTTTTCGAGTTATAAGAGAAAAACTGGAAAAAGTCCTAATATTTTGAGGTTTTTTGGCCCCCAAAAGTTGCCCCCCCACTTTCGAGGTCGCAAAATTAAATTTGGCATACCCACACCATTCCAAACGATCCTAGAAAAAAATATTTAGCCGCAATTAACGTAAGCTGAAAACCCTCTATATACTGGACTATATTAACATGTTACAGAAAAAATAACAATGTTAAGTAAATATTATTAGCAATGTTACAAGCAAAAATGCTTAGAACATTTTTAACGGATTGGTGTAAATGGATCCAGATGTTACTAGCAAAAATGTTGTTAACGAATGTTAAAAGCAAATGTTTTTAACATTTGAAAGAGCAAATCTTTGAAAAATATTTTTAACATGATAACATCTCGTGTTATTAGTGAAGTTGTCTCAGGTGCAAACAACTTAAAATATAATTTTGATATTTATTGCATTTTCCTTAATTGTATGTTAAATGCAAATTATTTTCATGTCGATTGTTTGTGTTTGATATATATTTTTTTGCAACTGCAGTTCGTCCGACTTGTCGGGCCTTTTTTAGTAAACAAAATCAAGGCTTTCACGGATCTATCCGAAGGGAACTGAAAACAATTTAAAAAAATATTATCTTATCTTACTAAACGAGCAATTCTTGTATATTTGTTTTATAAATTTATTTCGGGGTTCTCGCTAACGGCTCTAACGATTTTGATGAAAATTTGCATATTGGGGTTTTTTGACGTCAGGAATTGAATGCGCTAGGTCTTATGTCTGCAGAAATTCGCATAAACTCGGGAAAATGTGCATAAAATTTAATCTCTGAACTTCTTTTATATACCACCTTTGAAGTCACTAAGTATAGGTGAATAGATATCTTATTAAACGAGCAATTCTTGTATATTTGTTTTTACATTTATTTCGGGGATCTCGCTAACGGCTCTAACGATTTTGATGAAAATTTGCGTATTGGGGTTTTTTGACGTCAGGAATCGAATGCGCTAGGTCTTATGTCTGCCGAAATTCGCATAAACTCGGAAAATGCGCATAAAATTTTATCTCTGAACTTCTTTCATATAGCACCTTTGAAGTCACTAAGTATAGGCGAATAGATATCTTATTAAACGAGCAATTCTTGTATATTTGTTTATAAATTTATTTCGGGGATCTCGCTAACGGCTCTAACGATTTTGATGACGGTGGCGACAAACAGGTCGCAATTAGCCTAAGGTCGACGTACAAGGAGTCTCCTCCTACGCAGGGATCGGCCCCAAATTATTGATCTAATCTAATCTAAACTTACATATACAAAACGGAAGCATGTGAACTGAAGGTAAGATATTTGTATTACGAGACAGGACCTTTTTAGCCCGTACGAGGAGAATATAAATCCGTCTCTGCAATATACTTTCAATAAAACATACACTGTATGCAATAGCGAAGCATTGCCGGGTCAGATAGTAATTTATAAACACTATCTGGGAGTATTTTCAATACACAATGCATTGCGTGCTTCGCACGCCAACACCTGTATTGTAAACAGAGCATTGCGTGCTTCGCACGCCAACCCCCGTATTGGGAGTATTCATGCTTGAACACTTGTAAAAATTAAATAAGTATATGTAAAATCAAACGGCACATAACATTTGAAACATATTTTAGTGCTAATCTCTTAAAGAAAAATACCTGACTATAATTAAAAATATACATATTTTCCTTTCCCCGAGAGCCGAGGGGGGGGGGGTGCTAGGCCCCTTCTGCCCGTTGGTATGTGTTAAGTACAGAAAGCGCCTATGCAAACTACCGCGCTCCCCACCACACAAATGCTCTTACCATGCTTGTGAAGTCAATACATAGATTCCTAGAGATTCAGTCAACCGTCAAAATGGAATTTCGCTTATCTTGATCTGCCAGCCACGTGACCTATGATTTTACTATTTGATTGGTCACAATTATAATTATCTACTCTTGTGCGGAAATGCTAAGAAGCCACGCGGTGCGTTTTGCCGATCCAAGTCGAATGGAAATTATATGTTAAAACTCGGATACCAGTGCGCGAAACTAAGATCTCTCTCTCTCTCTCTCTCTCTCTGTTTCTCGCTCTCGCTCAATTTAACTAAAACAAACCTCTCAATAATTAATTTGTATATAGCTCACAAACTGATAATTCATAAACTCTATTGTTTCGCGAAGTGCGCGTTGTGTCTATCACAAAGAAGTGATTTTATTTTCTTTAAGTTATTATTTTATGTTAGCCCTTTTCTTGTGTACATATGAACCAATAAATAGTGATTTATATATAAGTGAACTGTGTTTTATAAGCTAGCTAGCTCGCCGAAAGTGCATAGACTCCACCACGTTTCCTAGTGGATTCATTTTACGTTGACATCCGAAAGAGACGCCATTTTTAGTGGTCACAGGACGAACTTGTTTCAAGGTATTGTAACAGCATTATAATATGGATCACTTACTATAGATTGGTTTAATTATATGTACACAATTTTTTATAAATATTTTATTAGTTTTATATTTCAAAACTAATTGGTCCCTCGACAAAGGGAATAAGTATAAATTTATTCTCTTATTATCAAACAGTATGGGTGTAAAAAAGGATCTACTTTTCGACTTTAGGCCAAGCCGAAAGGGATTTTGGTAAAATTTCCCAGCATAAAACAATGACATATTACAAGCTCACATAAAGTAAAGCGTGCGAATACTGCGTATCCTCATAGCGTCATGTCACACAACGTTGTTCCGACCAAGACCTAGTTCCCGCGTCAAGCCCAGACAATAGATTATAGGCCAAAGCTTACTTCCTTTGGATACGGGAAGTAGGAATTGAATCTCCGATTGTTTGGGATGGGAATTCGTTTAGTTTCGCAGGAAATTTCCCTTCCGCACATAATCCATAACATACATGTCCGTATTGAGCCAAGAGAATGGGAGAATGGGACGTTTATTTCAATTAAATTAAGGATACACACGTAGGCTACACATGACCCGGATGTTCTCACTCCTCACGAGCGAACAGACGCAGTGCTGCATTTAGTAGGCTAAATCATTTCATTTACACAATAACTTGCGGTCGCACCAGGTTTATTATTTTAAGGAACCTTTTCTTAATATTGCTCCAATGTGAAAATAAAATATAACAAAGATTGATCTACATCCCGTGCACCTAGGGTGACCAAACGTCCCGTAAAAACTGGATTGTCCCGTTTATCACGATTGTACCCAGTGTCCCGAAAAAGTCTCTCGGGACACCTAAATATCCCGTATTTACGTTGGATACTAAAACTAAACACATTTTCAAATCACTGAAACTTCCTAATTTAGATTATAACTTCAAGTAATATTTTGTAGACTCTGTGTAATGTGGCAGTGTAGTTGTGTGGGCAGGGCAGTGCCGACTCTGTACAGACGACAGTGAGCCTGAATAAGTGCCCCTGCTGGCCTGCCAGAGTCACTGTGAGGGTGCTAGTTTTGTTTGTTGAACTTTATTCTTTAATTTTATATTATCATCATCTCATATTGACACTAATTATGCCCAAGTGTCAATGTAAGTTTATTGAAGAGAATTCTAAACCAAAGAGTGGAACTATATTAAAAAGGGACGCTATGACAATGAAGCCGAATGCACAGTTAGATTATGTAGCGCAAAGAGCACAAACCGAGTACAATACAGTACAAGTGTTTTAAAAAAATACGGTCAATCGCAAAAAATGGCGGGGCTATCTTTTTTTGAAAAATTTGTTTTTGATAATAAATCCGCATTTTTGCGAATTTTCAAAAATGAATCTTTTTGGCATAAGCAGCACAATGTTAGCACAACGCAAAACAACTTTCATTTTTTGATTTGCGAAAAATGACGGGGCTAACTTTTTTGCAAAATCTGTTTTTTGCTAACAAATCCGCCATTTTTGTAAATTTTCAAAAACTAATTCTTTGCCATAAGCAGCACAACTTTAACTTTTTGATCTGCTAAAAATGGCGGACTAATTAGAATAGTTTCCGGACCCCCCCCTATAGCTGGAAGGTAACCCCCGGACTAACTTGGGGGGTATGTTCCGTTTATTTCAGTTCACGAAGTGGTCATCCTACGTGCACCCCGAAATACATACCTTCAAGAACTTCATTTAAAAAATTTTCCTTCAACGTGAGAATATTTTAAATAATCAGCATCAAAATCTTCCTTGTAAACAATTTCAGTTGATGAATTTAATTTAGAAGTACTTAATGACCTTACACAAATTTATTTATTAAATAAATAAAATTACAAGCAATTTACAAAATATCGCCTATGGATTTAGTGCCCACATAGGCACGAGGCTTGTGTGTGGGCACGAGTCGTGCACAACATAACTTCACAATAAAAATTATGAAAAAAGAGAGAAGATAAAAAAAGAAGAAAAATACAAATTTAAAATGTACCAGTAAACACAAATAGGTCATCACCAGAACAACAACGTCACTCCTGTGAATACACCAAAAAATTCCCCTACAAAGAATCAGAATAGAACTCGAGATAAAAAATGAAAAGATAAAAAGAGCGACATATGGGCTAAACATAACTTTATACGTACTCCGAAAAAATGACGGACAATAATCCCTCCCTACCTCCCCTAACCATAAAGAAACTTGCTTTTTATAGGCCTTAACTGTATAATTTTCTAAAAGTCTCAGGTTTTTTGGAATATTGCGGAAAATCATCTGCGAAACGTAATACGAGTTAGAAGAGGATACAGATCTATAAAGCCTATCTGTTCTTATACCCACCGCTTGAGAATGACGAGTAAAATAAGAATGACACGAAATAGAAAAATTAAATTGGAATTTTTATGCAGAAAAGTTAAAAGAGTTTTTACAAAAAGTTGCATGATATTAAAAACTTTTAAACTGTCATACAGCTCGTCAGATGGACGTCTTTACGCAGCGCCATCTTCATACCAGATCTCTGGTTGATACCTAAGGGTGCCAGTATAAATTTGCAGGCGCATCCCCAAACTATTGTCCCCTCCCCTCCCAAGCAAAGATTGGCAATAAGCAAAGTACAACTGTCTTATTTCCCGAAAGTATAATATTTCATTTAAATTCCTAAAAACATAGATTAACTTTCTAAATTTACGACTCAAATAAATAGTCAACATGTGCCGACCGATTTAAGCGTTTATCAAACAAGACACCCAAATATTTGTACAAGTCAACTCCATCAATGTTACTACAGCCACAGAGCTTACTTAGGTAATTCCCACACGAATGTAATTTAATATGTTTATAAGGACAATCGCTAATGACCTAAGGGCTATAGGAAGGAACTTTGTTTTAGCTATGTTAAGGGGTAAAACATTTTGATCGAACCATTTTTTCACGACAAATCCTTTACAACCTTCCCTTGTACTTCTTCCCAACTATTACCCTGGAATAATAAATACCTACTGTTTATGAAATACTTGGTGTAATTCAATTCCTAAAAGGAAACTACAGTATTTTTAAATATTAAAGCCCGGTTTACAATTTACCGTTACAATAAATCGAATGTGTGAGTACTGTTTACATGCAACGATTTCTTGTCCAATCTTCATTGACGAATGTTTAACTTTTGATAGGTCTTTCTTATAAACCGTACGCAATGCATAAATTTTCTGCAACAACAGTGTTTCTGTCTGCCAACGGATCAAACTCCTTGTATTTTTGAACGAGCGCTATGTACGCAGGGTCTTTTTTATTCCTGTCGGAGTATTCTTTGCTCTTAATGAGCGACAAGCAGGTAAAACTCCGATATTGTTCAATAAATTCAGTCAAAAACTCTCGAGGAGTTTGAGCTGCCTTGCTATCAATTGAATAAAAACAACACAATAAAAAAAAAGTAAAACGAAATCAACGAACTAGTGCGACAACCTTTCCTGTGAACGGCCCATGCAAACTGAGTCAAATCGTAGCGATAAATGGGCGCTACTTGTTTGCACGTTCCAATTTATCGTTACGATTCGCAGAAATTGATGCCGGCCAGCACCGACCATCTAATCCAATTCCAATAAATCGCTACAATCTTCTGTTTACACGCTACGATAAATTGTAACGATTCGATTGTTAGGCTACGATAAATTGTCACTATTTATCGTAGCGTGTAAACGGGGCTTGATCGTTCAATCAAAAAGGCGATTTCTGGTTAACTTTAGAGCAATTCCGCGACTAAAGGTTTATAAAGTGTTGATTCCTTTTAGATTTTGTTACTTGTGGATGCTTTTTATTGTTTAAGTGGAATTAGTTTCACAAATAACAGTTTTTGGCTGGGTTATTAATTTAATTTTTATTACATAAATTTTCGCAAATTATTTCAGAGGCCTAAGATTTGTAGATCCGCCCCTGAATAAAACTAATTAATCCCACCGATTTAAAAAAATAAAAGTTAACGTTTTTCAACTACTTAGCGCTCCAGAATATAACCACAACATGGCACAGAGCATATTTTAAGCTATAAACTTGGCGCCACTAATGACGCCTAGTGGAGCACTTAGTGCCGCCTAGTGACAGGTTTAGTGTTATAATAATTATGTGTGTGTGATGTTCAACTCGGCATCCTACCACAGTAAACACAACAATCAAGGCCGTTGCCAGAGGGGGGGGGGGGTGTTAGGGGGTCAGAACCCATACGAAACCCCGAAATTTAGTAGTAAAAATGAATACTAGGTTTAAAAAGTGCAAATTAAATTATAAAATAGACAACACAACAGAGGATCCAGCAACATATTTTACATCGTTGCATGCATACTGATATTTAGATTTACTTGATTAAACTGCAACGTACAATAGGTCTACACATGGATGCAGTATGTTACAGCCTTACTCTCTTGTGAGCTTGATCTGAACTATTAAATAGGAAAACTATAAAGATTCAACAAAAATACTTTACTCTAACGAAACGCGCAATGCATTGCGTATTGAAAAGACTCCCAATACGGGGGTTGGCGTGCGAAGCACGCAATGCATTGTGTATTGAAAGTACTTCCAATACTGGGGTTTGGCTTTGTGTATTGAGAATACTCCAAATACGGTGGTTGTCGTGCGAAGCACGCAATGCTCTGTGTATTGAAAATTCTCCCAATATGAGGGTTGGCGTGCGAAGCACGCAATGCATTGTGTATTGAAAGTTCTCCCAATAAGGGTGTTGTCGTGTGAAGCACGCAAAGCGTTGTGAATTGAAAATACTCACAATATGGGGTTGGTGTGCAATGCACTGTGCGTCCTTAGCAGTGAACGTGTTAAAAGGATTTAAATCCAAATCCCCGGTCCTGATCCGACCCCCCCCCCCCTGAAATGTTTTCCTGGCTACGGCCTTGACAACAATATAGCATGTACTGCTGTTATTATCTTTAACTTAGCTATATACTTCATCCGATTGTTTTGACAGTTACACCATCCTAAAGGGAATCGAAAGGGCTACAAAAAAGGTATCTTGACATTTTTTGTTAAAATGTACGGTTTTTTAGTAAATATTAGGTTTGGAATTTTTAAACAGCCGCCATTTTGAAACGCATGATTGTATATAATCGCTTAGTTTTCTTGAGATAGATCATTGTTAGGTTAAACTTCATGCTAAGTTTGAACTAAATCGGTCAAACATTTCTCTAGATAGGAATTATTTTGTAAAAAAAACAAAATGGCGGATATCTGGAAAACGAAGCGTTTTAGGGCCTATGTTTATATGAATTTGTTTTCTTATTTCTTTGCTATAGAATGAGCTACCGAGACATTCCCGTTAAGTTCTGAATTCCCCTATATAAATAAGTAGCTCGATCGTTTTAGAAACCTTCCATACCAAATTCATAGAATTCTAGTCGCTTTAGTTCTTTATTTTAAATTGAATATATAACCTCTATCAGACTTGATTTGGTTTTTTATAATTTTATCCTTGTAGAGTAGTTTTATACGATCTTTTACCACGTGATTATACCTAAGGGCTAAGGCTGAAACCGTCTGTGGGTAGGGTTGCCATTAGGTAGTGTGGGGGAAAAAAGGAGATGACCCCTACCAAGTAGGGGGTCTGGAGGAGAGGGTGGTCTGGAGAATTTTGAAAATTAAGTATTTAAAAACGTGTTTTAATGAATTTTCATCATAACAAACCAATTATATAATCAAATAATTTACTATTGTTATGCTTACATTTTCCAAATTTAGGAGACTAAACAATATATTTAAGGTTATGGTAAAATTAGTAGGAAATGTTTTTATTATTTGTTGTTATATTTAAATCACAAAACACGTGCTTCAGTATCTATAATATACAAAAGCCAAATACCACTCACTCACTGACTCATCACGAAATCTCAAAAACTACTGAACGGATTGGAACGAAATTTGGTATGTAGCTTCTTCTATGGCCATAGGTAATAACTAAGAAAGGTTTATAAAAATTCGAAATTTTAGTTGCGTTTGGGGGTCACACTAAATCAAGATTTCTCATAAGCTACTAAACGGATTGGGACGAAATTTGGTATGTAGCTTCCTCTAGGGCCATATGTGCTCACTAAGAAAGTGTTTCAAACAATTCAAAATTTAGGGGGGTTTGGGGGGTCAAAGTTACTAAAAAAAACCACCGAATGGATTGGAATGAAATTTAGTAGGGCCCTAGGTGCTCGCTAAGCAAGATTTTCAAAAAATTCTAAATTTTAGAGGGGTTCGGGGGAATCCTATCAGCATAAGAAATTTTTGTTTGTTTATTAATATTCATTTAACTTTTGTTTGTCTATCCATGCAAAGCTGTAAGTTGAGAAGTATATACAGTATTGTCAAAAGCAGTATCATAAGTTAATTTGAGCTTTTAATAAAATTCGGACCAATCATCATCTCACCAGAAAAATTGACTAATCATATAATATAACAAAAGTAATCGATGTACAAGTTGCGATGAATGATATCGATGTTTTGTTTCAAGTGTACGTCAGTAGTCAGCCTAAGTTCAATGCAGACAGCAAAATAGCTGATCTCGGTTCGGTTTCTTTGGACCTCGGCGCTCTAAATCTTCGTACATTTTCAGCGATCGACAACAGCGAATATGCGAAAGCTAACAAAGTTTCCCGCCTAAACAAATAAAAGAAGTACAGTGTACGGGAGAGAGGGTTTAGTTTTGGCAATAGCTGCATGACGATAAAGTTGCGAACGTAAATTAATTTTCCCAAATACGATTCCGACACGAAATTAGCATTATATAATGCATTTTTGTGAACTTTTGCCTGAAACTTTTTGTTTGAAACTGCAACCACTGACTCAAGAGCGAATAAATTTGTTTGATGCTTTGATTATTTGAACTTCGAAGTACAGTAAATGGTAGTAAACATGGGCTCCCATATGATATTTTCTAGGGGG
>JAGFPH010020029.1:3470-14612 GCA_018207615.1 Philaenus spumarius
TATGTACGCAACGCGAATATACTACATAGCACTTCTTATTGGGAGAGGAAAAAGCATCAAACTCGCGACCGTCACCGCTCGAGATATAGTATGTATGTATATATATATATGATATTTGTGTTATATGTATATTAAATACCAAAGTCAGCAAAGTCATTAATGTTTTAAATTTTTAATTTTTATATTTAAATTTTAAATGGGACAAGATAAATAAAAATATAATGCTCCAATTTCTGACTAAACCAATTTAACCAACGATTTAAATTCATGACAGTTTTCACTTCTGTCGACAGTCCCACGACTGCTTTTTTATTTTGTTTGGAAGCCTCACGATTTACGGCGGGATTTTTGCATTGTATCTTTTGACAGACTCCCTCTGTGCTTTAGCACGATTAGTATTAGAAACAAGTTTTCGCCATTTTCCTACGTTTCTGGGTGGTTTGAACAATGGAATAATGATCTAACTCAACAGTATCAGATGACAAAAACGGTTCAGTCGACGGAGACTGAGAGTTTTGCAAATGATTGTCTGAAAGCTGCCCAATTTTCCCAATATTATCCGCAATATAAGAGGGAACGGGAGTATGAGGAATAGAAGGGTTTAGAGGAATACGAACATAAAAATGATAAGCCCAACTTATGCACCAGTGCCTTGTGGTCAGTGAGTAGGAAAGTGAAAGTGAGGGAGGGGCGGGATGGGCAAGGTACAGTTATTTGTGCCAGGTTTCTTGCTTCAAGGCTATATACATTTTAAGAAATCGTAATCAGTCTGTAGGCAATAAAATCCAATTTACCAATATTTTAAACCCTTCAAAAATTTCGTAAGACTTATAACCATACAATATTTTGTTTAATTAGATTATCTATCTCATAAATAGTATATATTGTTTGAGATTTCGTTCATTAGATATGATGATAAATATATAGATCGGGGTAGCAAAATATATAGATAGATGTCCCGATCCGGATTTGCATGGATCGATAGAAAAATCAAAGTTAAATGTATAATAACCAAAAGAATATATCAATAAATATATTATACTATGTATTTTTATGGGGATTTTTAGTAACTTTGACCCAACCAAACCCCCTAAAATTTCAATTTTTTTTAAACCCTTCCTTAGCGAGCTTCTATGGCCCTAGAGGAAGCTACATACCAAATTTCATTTTAATCCGTTCAGTAGTTTTAGAGAAATCGTGATTTAGTAACTTTGACCCCCCCCCCAAACCCCCTAAAATTTTGAATTTTTTTTAAAAGCTTTCTTAGTTAGCACCTATGGCCCTAGAGGAAGCTACATACCAAATTTCATTCCAATCCGTTCCAGTAGTTTTTGAGAAATCTTGATTTAGTAACTTTCACCCCCTCCCAAACCCCCTTAAATTTCGAATTTTTTTAAACCTTTATTAGTTAGCACCTATAGCCCTGGAAGAAGCTACATACCAAATTTCGTTCCAATCTGTTCAGTAGTTTTTGAGATTTCGTGATGAGTCAGTGAGTGAGTGGTATTTGGCTTTTATATATATATATAGATAAGGTATTATTAAAAACATTGGTTATTTACTTTGAGGGTTATCTGATGTCTTCATTTAATTTTTTCTTATTTTCTTTGTGCCAATTCGAAAGTAAAAGAAAATGTACAACAGTAGAATGTAATACATCTAGGTCATGCTAATGCTACAGAATTCCAAATATTTTGAAAAGCTCTTTTGCAATTATTACTCTTTTACCGCAACTAACAGCCGAAATGATAGTTCCATTCGATGCACCCGCTTTCTATTAGTCCTTATTTTCATCCATCGGTCGGTACCAATAAAACATAATATCTTCCTCACCATAAACTGATCATTTTAAAAACTTTTGAAGAAGAAAGTTTTCTACGGTCTTGGTTGAAGACCGCGAGAAAAATCTCCCTGTATCGCATAAGACGCATGATGCTCGTACCACATCGTCTCTGTCTCGCCCCGTGAGCGAAAGGCCTAAATGATATTGTTTACACTTGTCAGATATACAAATTCCTTATGTGTATCTGTCCAACGATTATCCCTGGGTTTAGGGTAATATTTACCTAAACAAATGTTCTCAGTGTAGAGGCGGCAGATTGCTACTAGCCCCTAAGCGGCATTAGTGTAAATCCACCTCTGCGTGCAATATGTGCCACTTGTGAACTTGAAATATGTCATGGTGGTCGCACATACAATGAATTTCTTGCTGTTTTAAAAATGTGGTAATTGTTTATTTTAAACATTTTAAAACACTAAGACAATAGAATTAGTTTGTTTTTTAACTAAAGTCTCGTTTAAAGTCATTGACCCTTCTGAGAGTACAAGAACATATTTGTTGATGTTGGGAAAACCTGATTATCTTGATTTTACTGTTTGTTAATTGATCTAAAGATGTTAAATTACTAAATGTTTATATTCACAAAAAAGTCTTTCCTGAAATTGTTTTTTTTCAGTTAGCCTATATGTGTTTGTTAATGTTTTACTGTGACATACTACCTCAGCATTTTAAAAGGAGTATGTCGTACTTCGCCGTCCCAAGCTTACATACTTCTTACAACACATGACAACATTTATATATTCACATTTACGTACACTAAGAACATTTGTTACAAATTCACCTTACTTAGAAGAGAGAATGAATGAATGGCTTTATTTTGGGTGAGATTAGGTCTATGAAGTTCTCGTTTCCATCTAACCCATTCAAAAAAAAATTATAGTACAGATATTAAATTTTTTTTATATTACTTAAATTTACAATATTATATTAAAACACAATCCAATATACTTACAAATAATAATACCAAATTAAAGAAAAAAACATATTTTATAATTCTCTCAAACAATTATTTGAAATATCACTTTATTTACAATATAATAATAATTAAAAAACCAAATCCATCATAAAAACATGTAAAAAACATGTAGATTTATAGTGTAATACATAGACTATACTTCCACACATTCATACAAATCTGACAGCAATCTATTCACCTCAAGACAAGGAAGCTTTGGTGATTTTGGTCATAAAACTTAAACAGATTTTAGAAAACTGGACTTGGTCATCAATCGACTTTATGGCTTCCGGGAGTAAATCTTATAAGCGGCAAGCGGACCCAGTAAACGATTTGTTAAATATTACGGTTCATCCCTATTGTATTCAGCACTCTAACTAAACCTAATATGCTGTTCTTACTGAAACATATGACTGAAACCATTAGATGCAACAACGAATGATTCAAACAATCAGACGCCTTAGAAAAATCAAACTATGTAAGATGATGAGCTCTCTGCGATCTATAGCCTAACTCAATTCGTCAGTCACATAAAGAAGAGCAGCGGCAGTGCTGTTACCTGAACAAAAACCGAAATGAAAAGGACTTTAGAATACCACTAGCTAATATTTTATGATGTTCAATGCACTCAAGACATTTTGATAAAGCCGGAAGAATACTAATGTGTCTAACATTACCATGGCAAGAAAGTTCAGATATTTTAGTATGGGATATTTGAAACTAAAGTAGTATTCTAAAAGAGTGGATAAGCACCACTTGCTAATGATGTTACAAGAATATATAGTATTTCAATAGTAAATTTACAACAATATTGTTATGAAAAAATGCTTATTATTTTTATTAGTTAAAGTATCAATATTTTAGTATTAGGAGTTTTAAGTAAATTGGTAATAATTTATAAGTAAATATTCTAGGTGTCATTTGTTTTTCATTTGATACAACTTACTCGATATATTGGTCGTCACTAACAATATGTGACCTATCAGCAGGATCTAAATAATCATCGGAACGTGTTTCAGGAGGAATCATACCTTGATATTGTAATCTGTAACATTAAAATACATAAAGATGTAATTATATTTGTTAGATTTATTGAAACAAAATTAAAGACAACTGTCCCAATGTTCAAGAACGAGAAAAATATAACATACTCAAGAAGAGTTCTATAAAATGTGATGACGTGACACTTTTGATTTGAATAATACTAAATGTGAACCTATATGACATAAAACGATATGCTACATTGTCACATTCCATCAAGGGTTGTATGCAACGTTGATTTAACATTAGTATAACGTATAGAAAAGTTATAACATCTTATATTCAAACTATGCTTAAACTGAATGTTTAAAGACAGTAAATGTTCCATCAAATACAATTCAACATTAATTGAATTATTCCTGAAATTATAAATTTTAATGTCTTTAAATTTTAACAATATTTCACCTGATGGGAAAAATTGTAAATCTGGTGAAACGCCAAGCATGAAAATATGTGAAGGAAAATAGCTAGGATTTACAAAAATTAAAACGCGATAAAATATATTACCAACCTCAACTCCCACCATTTCGTGTTACAATTGTCATCTGTGTAATCACCGCTAAAATAACGCCATCTCCAAAATTCTACTACTATAGCGTAAGGCAAGAAAGCGACCTTATCAAGAGACAGGAAGAATAATTTGTTGATCCGTACTTCTGGGTCATCAGTATTTGATTTTTTTATAAGTCCTAGTTTACTCAAATGTTTAGTCGTGCCCACTGAGAGCCCGGCTACGTCAGCCCAACCTTCGCTAAGACCTGCGAAAGAAAAGAGAAAACATTAATTCAGGCTGATTGATGCCTGATTTAAAGCAGATATTAAAGTTGAAACATAGGCTTCATTTCCATACAATCTACATTTTTATATTAAACTTTGGTAGTAGATAATATATTAAATTTAAAATTGCATACTCTACGTATTATTTATATATCTATGAATCTTATTTTATATAATTACAAAATGGCGACAGTTTGAAAAACTTAATATTGAATATTAAAAAAATGTCAACTTTACAGAAAATGTAAAAGAATCAAAATGTTTTTAAGATCTCACAAACAGTACAAATGAGACCCTTAACAATTTTAAAATGACGATTGATTTAAATGTTTCAATTTTAATTTGTTTATACTCGTATACCCAACTCGTTTTGAACAAAATCATTTTATACTTTCTCACTATACTATATAGTATAGAGAAAGTATAGTGATCGCCAAAAAAATCGATTTTGAGATTTTTTGTGGAAATATCCGTTTTGGGACCCCCTGAGTTAAAAAAAGTGGTTTTTACAAAATGTCTGTCTGTATTTCTGTATGTCCGTCTGTATGTCTGTATGTATACAAAGCTAGAGAGAAAACTATTCTATCGATTTCGAACAAATTTGCACTAAACATGTCAATTAGGCCTGTATAGATGCACGAAAAAAGGTTTTCCAAAATTTTGAAAAACAATCCCCTTTTTGGCCAAAAAACACCAAAACATCAGTTATTATTTTTTTTATAAAAAAAGGCTGTAACGATTTTGATACAAATTTGGCTTATTTGTAGCCGTTAATTTACCCTACCATATGCGAAAAACCACATCTTTCTAAAAATTCTCGTTTAGCTAATAATAATAATAATAACTGATTTTTTTGGTTTTTTGGCCAAAAAGGGGATTGTTTTTCAAAAATGTTAAAAATAATTCGTGCATCTATACAGGCCTAATTTTTGGTGCAAATTTGTTCGAAATCTATAGAATATTTTTCTCTCTAGATAATAATAATAATAATAATAATAATATTTATTAGTTAATCTCCTACTTTAATATCACCTCTCCTACAATTGTGAAGTCACAGTGAATCTGTTTAATAATTTAAATATGTTTGTGAGAAAGTATGTGCCAGTTCCTGGTACCTTTTATTTCATATTTAGTTTCTAGTTACACTGACACTCTTCTGTGTGAACACACAGCTGAAGAAAAGATATGTTCAAAAGAAACATATTTAATCTTTATTATTTTCTGTTAAATTATCTGATTAAAAATACGAAATGGCAGATTTTTTAGCCCCTTTATTAATTTGTATGTTCAGCACAAAATTAAAAAATCCGAAAAATATATTTAGGGGACAATTTTTTATGGCAGACAACTTGTTGTATGAACCGTATACTTACCAGGGCTGTGAACATGTGATTTAATTTTAATCTAAATATCCTTGAATCATTTTATTTTCAAATTAATCCGACTCACTTTAAATATCGGCATTTGATCAGTCAATGTTTTTTACTAACAAATTTTGACCCCATTATTTGATTGTATTTTTTAACTTCCCGCTAAGAAAATTGAAAATTTTCTAAAATCAGGAAGTTATTGGTTTCACCCCGTTTTTCGAAAATTGAGTATTCATCAGATCTCGACGTTTTGAGGTCGTATTAATCTTCCCTGACCACTCCCGAGAGGGTGTCACCCTGTCTGTATGTGTGTGTGTGCGTGTGTGTGTGTGTGTGAGTGTGTGTGTGTATGTAAGTATGTGACCCGCTTATAACTTTTGAACGGCTTAACTGATTGGATCCTACCAAACGGCGTTCTAAAGAGTTCCATCAAACTTAGATTTCCTGAAAATTTCAACTAATTCGGACCTGTAGGTTCTGAGAAATTTCGAAAAAACGAAGAAATAACTTTTAACTTTTAAATAACTTTTGGAATAACTTTTAAACGGCTTTACCGATCAATTCCAAAATCTAATCAGCTTTTAACCTTGAAAAGCGACGTCGATCGCTACCAGTCCGGTCAAAATCGGTTAATTCGTTCGTGAGATATCGTGAACGAAAGAAAATCAAAAAAGGGTTTTTCACAATTTCTCCGAAATTTTTCATCAGAAAAATGTTTGTTGTCGATTCTTTCAATGGACTCGAAAAACTGCATCGATTGCCGCAAATCGCATAAAAATCGGTTGATTCATTCGCGAGATATCGTGAACGAAAGAAAATCAAAAAAAGTGTTTTCCTCAATTTCTCCGAAACTTTTCATCTGAAAAATTTTTGTTGTTGATTATTTCAATGGACTTAAAAAACTGCATCGATTGCCGCAAATCGCATAAAAATCGGTTGATTCATTCAAAAGTTATGGCAGTTCAAAATTTCCAAAAATAGTGTTTATCAAACTTTCATCATACTTTTGAGCTCGAAGAGCTCAAAAGCACCGAACAGCTACTTTTTGAGCTCTGAGAGCACAAAACAATAAAACACTTACATTTTTGAGTTCAAACAGTTTTAATCAGATGCTGTACGAATTCTGAAGAATTGAGCATTAAATAATCGAATATTTAATGATACATAATGAATTAGAGCTATCCACTGTAATTAACTGACATGAAAATAAGCGAAAATGACAATTGGTTATTCATGAAGACTATCACTTGAAAATTATATAAAAACTACTGTGCAAATTATAATTTGTCAAAATATAATTATTTACAAAAACCGGATCGTTATGAAGGTTAATTATTGAAATTATAGGAAACTTTAGTTAAGATAAAAAAAAAATTGAGTTACTTCGAAGTTTCTACTATTAAAATTGAAAACTTTTTATATATTATTATAAAAATATAAATTATAAGTAATATTTTAATATAATAAAAAATTTCAACTGCTTTGTAATTAAACTTAGCGGGAAGTTACAGGATGGCCTTTAGGGTCAACCGTTTTCCAAATTTGTTTTTAAGTTTTTGTACAATGTAAATTTTTTACGTTCTGCTAACTTATAATGTCTTGAATTAATTACACATCCTTATTACTTGGTATGTTTAAAACGCTACAACTAAAAGTAGTCCACTAACAATAAGACAGTTTTGTTATGTTTGAGTGAATATATAATTTTACAGATGGGATAATTACCGAGATTAATTCCCAAGTGGTAACAGCAAGGCAGATGACTATAACCAATAGCGTACTGCAAGTAGCCTATATCGTGGCAAAATCCAATTAGGTTATCCATGTTGACTACGGAACATGATAACAATCTCAAAACAGAAACAAAGAAATTGGTTTTACAAAATATAACTCTTAATACGTCTATTATTACAAATTATAATACAATAATTTTTACTTTAACAACAATATTTTATAAGATTGTTCACTTATAAATTTGATACAACGAGAAGCGTGGTTACTTCCCGGAGTTCTCATACAGACTAACTATTCACTTATAAATTTGAGATAATTTGATATAACGAGAAGCGTAGTTACTTTCCCGGAGTTTGTATTCAGACTAACTTCTTTTAGCTACACTTTTGACCCTCTCCCTTCTCTAGGCCTTAAGGCTAACCAATTCGTAACATTGAACCACCCCACTTTGCCTTTTATTTTAGTCTTTTCACTTGGGTTACTGTAAGCATAGAATTTGTATATTATTTGTACAGTGTCCTTGCTCAATTCTCTACCAGATCTTAAAACATCTTATTTGGTTAATTCATACTTTTGCTTAATTTGCCTTTAGTTGGTCCACTTGCATCGACGATCTTTGATCAGCGCTCAACTTCTAACATGAAAACTTTCCTTCGACAGCCTGTTTCTTTTGGTTTGCTAGTTTGTGACACATTTCCCCCTAAATCCTGTACCTCTGAATCCTGTGCTCCGTTCTAGTTCTGGTTTGCGGTACTGGGCTTTATTCATCTTCCTGACTCATCACAAACTCAATTTGCAGTCGTACTCAATTAGCGTTCGGATTCTGCGACTTTTCGCGTTTACGACCCGCGACTTTTCAGATCTCGCGGTTTTTCGCTCCGTTTCACTGTTAATGTTTTTTACCATTGTCCTTTGACGCACTTTCCCGCTTTTGAATTCATCCCTTTTTGGTGAAGTTATAACCTTTTTGGTGATTTCAGTTTTTCTTAAAATTGTTTATTTCCCCATTTTACAATACTAGCTAACCCCATCTTATCTCTCACGTGTTTTTACATAGAATAGAATTATTGTACTTCATTTACATCTTAAGGGTCGGCTCTAGCTGTCGGCCATGTTGACTGACACTCCATAAGACCAATGTTAAATTAAAATCCAAATTTTTCCTTTATTTTTGATCGGAAAATTATAAACGATATGTCATTTTAAAGCTATGGTCAATATGCATGCAAATGGCTTTTTAAAAATTAAGAAAAATATTTTGTTTAATATTTATTAACAATTTAAAACATTGATTTTTAATATTTCTTTATGTTGTCATTATTAATTATAGCGAAAAACTACCAAGCCATTCGCCTGAAGAATTTCGTCCCCAAGATTTTGGTACTTTTTTGAAAACGCTATTTGAAAAATTGCGGGTTTTAAATGGATTTAGGCTGAGCAATGTCCGTGTAACCTACCGCCGCTATAGGGTGATTTTAAATATTTTTACGTTGTAACTATTAATTATAGCGAAAAATTACCAAGCCATTCGGATGAAGAATTTTTTCACCAAGAGTTTGGTATTTTTTTAAAAACGCCATTTGAATAATTGCGAGTTTTAAATGGATTTACGATGAGCAATGTCCGCGTAACCTACCGCCGCTATAGGGAGTCGAAGGTTGCTTTCTGTTTTACTAGAGCCGACCCTTATGAGGTAACCTATTTTTCCCTTCAATTTGGATATGTAATTTTATTTATAAAACCTTTAATATCTTTTAACAATTATATTTTTTCTATTTGAAATTTGGATAATTATGCATTATTTTTCATTGCTTTTTTCTGTTAAGCAACTTTACTTGTAAAACTTATTTTAATTTAAGCTGGTTATTATAGCTATTCTTTTTCCTAACTTTACTTAACTAAAACTTGTTTTTTCTTAAAGTTTCTTAATTTGATTTTCGTTTGTCTTAAGTACATTTTATTTACTTTACAATGATTTCGAAATTTATTCAAAAATAACATTTAAGTTTTTTATTATCTTTTTTATTGGTTAATAACGTTTTACTGAGAACTTTTTCCTAAAAACTTCATTAATTAACTTTACTCCATTTTTAATTCTTTAAAACTTTCTTTCTTTATAACATTTTAAAAATACATTTTGCATTACTTTTAATTTCCCATTGTTCTCTAGGCTTCATGTTAAGTTTGGCCTGCTGTAGGCTACTTTGCCCTTTGGAAGTTGGCTGTAATAGCTTTGCACTGTGTTATCTGAAGGACTTGTAATAGTTTTTACTAATAAACTGAAAAATATCGAATTGAGGGGTTAGGTCTTCCTTAATCCGACTCAAAAGGTAGACGTACGATCCATCGTAGTTTATAGATTAGCACTAAAAAAATTCCATGTCTAATAAGCAGTGATTTTTAGATATTTAGAATCTGATTTTATTTTTCATAACTAACAGCTTTTTTACGTAAGCTTAAAAAAAATTTAAAAATAAAAACACAAATATAATCGATGAAGAAAGATTTCTACATTATAATTAAAACATATGTTATTTCATATTATAAATAAAACAGCTGTTTCGGATCCAAAACTTAACACAATATCAGGTTAGACCTATACCGAACCAACACATATTTCTTTAATCATTTACATTTATTACCATAGCAACCAACTTGGCAAATGTAGAATCGGGTAATTATCGTTACAACACACTGTTTTAGAAAGTTATACTGCTACTGGAAAGAAGAAAATTTTTTTAAATACGATTGCTCACTTTTTACTGCAACCTTTGCTGGTTACCTGTAATCCTTGCCATCGACCATGTCCCAAGCAGAGCCGTAGCAAGTTGAATTTCTGTCTTTGGGTTTTTCAAATTGTGATTTGGTGTACAAGGTTTTTGGCATAGGAGGCAAACCCAATGATTGATAGAAGTCGTCACAAATCTTAACCATTTTCTTTACAGTATAGTTCTATAACAGATGTATTTTGTGGTAAAAACACATAACATCGATCACAAACAAGACAAACAATGTGCGTCAATTGTAGAGGGTCGATTTTAAGTTAATATAGTTGATATTTCAATATGTAAGTAAAAAAAATGCCAACACTTTCATTGTTTAAGAAATGAATATAGGCTAAGTTTATTAGGGAATTTCTACTATAGAAAAGATGAGCTATTAGAGTGACCCTTATCGTGAGGCCTAAGGTCTGGAGTAGTAAATAAGGGGAACCGGAGTTTTGCCTACGGGTGTCAGGTAGATGGGGGGGATGCCGTCGGCAACCTCTTGGTGCGGAGATTTGCCTACGGTGCGGGAGGGAGAAAGAGAGTGTGAGGGAGGGAGAGAGACACCATTTCTTGTAGTGATTATTAAAGAGCATCCACCTTTCTCGTAATTATAATACGACGAAATATTATAATTATACAAATATTATAATCATACTG
>JAGFPH010020030.1:0-11024 GCA_018207615.1 Philaenus spumarius
TAACATCCATAAATCTTTACAATTTTATTTAATTTCTAACTTTATACAATTTTCTAGTAACAAACACATTATAACTTAATAGTTTTGATTTAGAGAAAATATAACTTTTGTGCTTAAATAAATAACATAACTTTTTTTAAAAGGTTCGTAGCTGGAGCTGAAAATGTCCATTGTTGTTAAACAGACATGGTTTTATATTTACAATGATTTATACTATAAATCTATTTTATTTGTATTTGCCGTTAGCAATCTTAAGGTGCGGCAGATCCAGCCGCCATCTTGAATTTCACCTCCCATAAGAGCTATATAAAATAAAACCTGAACACAAAATCTCAAAATAAATACGTTTACTAACCTCAAACGCGTTTCAACGACAATATCGCCATCCTAAGTGATACACGGGCTACAGTAACCAAACTATAACTAACTTAAATAAATATTATAATTTGGTTACTGTAACCCAGAATCACTGAAGATGGCGACATAGTCGTTGAAACGCGTTTGAGGTTAGTAAACCTATTTATGTGAGATTTTGTGTTCAGGTTTTATTTTAAATAGTTACTTTTTCACAAGTCAAGCTCATTACTTATTTATCCCATAAGAGCAATGTTAAACGCGTAACAAGATTACTTTAGTAATAATGATCAGAAAATTATTCTGAATATGTAATTTTAAAGGTTATGACAGTCCGAATGTGGATATCGTTTAAATTTTACTTTCTCACTGTACTATAGTATAGAGGAAGTATAGTGATCGCAAAAAATATCGATGTTGAGATTTTTGTGGAAATATCCGTTTTGGGACCGCCTGAGTAAAATTATTAGCTGAATGAGAATGTTTAGAAAGATGCAGTTTTTTGAATATGGTAGGGTACATTAAAGCTACAAATAAGCAAAAATTTTCCAAAATCGTTAGAGCGGTTTTTTTATTTAAAAAAACAAGAACAGATTGTTTGGGGTTTTTTGGCAAAAAGGGGTTGTTTCTCAATATTTTCTAAAATTAAAATGACACAAAGAAAATCAAAATCTGACCACCCAAAACAAAATGGCGGCCCTAAACGTGTTGAAATAAATCGACATAAAGTTGCTAATATCTCGAAAAGGTAAATTTTATTTTTTACAACATTTTCTTATATGGAGGAGTAAAAATACAATTTACGAAATCGATTTGGAAGCATTTTTTTAGGTCAATCACTTTGAAATACATTTTTTTTGTCTCATGAAATTTTTTCTAAAAACTCTTCCTTTTCGAGATATTAACAACTTTATGTCGATTTATTTCAACACGTTTAGGCAGCCATTTTCTTTTGGGTGGTCAGATTTTTATTTTCTTTGTGTCATTTTCCTAGTCTTAAATAGGTATATGAGGTATAACATGACCATACTTCCCATTTAAAAATTTTGAGTTGCCCCCAAAATCCCCCATTTTTAGGGGACACTCAAAATTTCCGATTGCTTCAAAAGATACTTTGGGTTAAGTTAGTATCGTTCCCCAATGGATATTTGTTTGTTTTAACAAACACAAAGGTTAAAGGGGGGGGGGGGGGGAGTGACTTTATAACCCCCCTGTAAACTCCCTATATATTCAGTTATTTATATTACTCTTTATGTGTTTACAGAGTAGTAAAGTCCGCAGTATATTTAATAATTTTAAAGCTATTTATCTAAACGTAATAGCACTTTTCGGTTACGTATTTTTCACTATATCTATTATTAAAATAAACCCCATATTATTAAGAAACACTAGTTGCAAATACAATCTTTAAGGAGCTGTAATTTCTGACCGGATCGTCCTTTTGCTATCGGGTTTAAACTGATGAGTTATATTAACAAACGCCTTTAAAATAATGTATAACTCAACCTAGGCTTACATTAAAAAATTAGAAGACTCTTAAGTGGAACGTTCCCCTGTCACGGAAAAAAACAAGTAAAACACTTAAAATTATTTATTATAGTGGCAAATACATAACTGCAATATCATTACTTTTTGCTTGGATCGGGATGAGGTGGTGGGGGTGTGAAGTATCCTCGATCCTGACGCCATTAGGGCCAGGTTTTTTGTGTGAATGACGGGATTATTTATATAATAAAGCGATATAAACCTAAACTAAAATCATTGTTGCTTGTTAAAAAACACCAGTTTCTAAATTTGCCATGTTGCTTTGGTAATATATGTAAATGTTTTCAAGAACTTTGTGTTGGTTCAGTATAAGAACCTAAAAAAACCTTTTGATCCAAATCAACGGTTTTATTTGTAATGTTATGTTACAACAAATGTTTGAATTGAATACAGTAAGGATTTTTCTTTAATTTCTGTTTTAATTTGCTTTTGTATTGTTAACCTAACCTTAAAAGCTGTTGAAAAGAATAATAAACTGATTATAAATTTGCTAAGTTTATTGCTATAGTAATGAATGTATAAGCCTTCAACAAACATGTGATGCTAAGCTATTGATCCTAATCAGCTGTTTTATTTGTAATATTTTGATTCAACATATGTTTGAATTATAATACAGTAAGGCTCTTTCTTTAATTTTTGTTTTAATTTGCTTTTGTTTTGTTAACCTAACCTAAAAAGCTGTTGTAAAGAATAATAAACTGATTCTAAATTTGCTAAGTTTATTGCTATAGTAATGAATGCAAATGCCTTCAACAAACATGTGTTGCTAAGATTTTGATTCGAATCTGCTGTTTTATCTATTACAGTAATAGAAATGAACACCTGTATGTTAACCATTTTACAATCTAAATTTTTCAAAATCCTTTCTTAGTGTGCATTTACAACCACTTAATAACGCACCTTTAAATGTTGAACAATTTTTGAAGTGAAATCTAAAAAAACAATATATCAAAATTAAACTTGGGCACAGAATTACAGACATTTTTTTATCTGATTCTATTTCAACAAATTTTTAGTATCAAGTAGGCCCTACTTATTTTCTGCTTCTGCCACTGGTTCTTCATTTCTCGACGGTAATCAGGCTTTTCCTAAGGGGTACCTAATTAATTCTGCCAATATAATTGATGATAGTTTGACAAAGAATGTTTTTATGTTAAATCCTTTTGCCCTTTTTTTCTTATCTAAAGTTTTTGTTGAAATTTTTATTCTTGATGCAGCATATTTGTTCATAGTTATTTATTGATTAAGATGTATGTATATTTTATCTTTTTTTTTTTTAATAGTGTAGTAGAAGGTAATTTTGTGTTAGTATTTTATTTATCAATGATAGATTATGTATTGTTTGTTGGGCTTATTTTGTCAAATGTATTATATTTTGTCAAATGAAATATTCCTACAGAATAAAGGGTTAGCTATGGGTTCACCTTTATCTAGCATAATGGCTGAAATCTTCCTTAATTAAATTGAAATTAACCATATTATGAACCCAATCAATAGATTCTCCAGAAACATCGTATATTACCACCGTTACGTAGACGATATAATATGTTTGTTCGATGGCACAAGGCGGCAAATAGATTTGTTCACTAAAATATTTGAATAACTTACACCCCCTATTAAAATTCACCTCTGAAATAGAATCTGATAATAGCCTTAACTACCTTGACCTTATAATATCCAGAAAAGATAACAAACACACATTCAAAATATACAGGAAACCAACTCAAACCGACCTCACCATACATAACAGTTCCAATCACCCCCATTCGCACAAATTAGCCGCATACAACAGTTTTGTTTATAGAGCACTTAAATGACTTAATATACCTATGTGCCAAAATGATCTTAAGAAGGAAATTTCAATCATAGAACAAATAGTATGTATGAACGGTTTCGACTCTGAAATAGTAGATAAACTGATATTTAAGCACAGAAAGAAGATCAACAATCGCAACAACAGATTCCAACAAACAGTTAATGAAAACAATAAAAAGTGTATACCTATGAGATTCAATCGCATTCTAGACCGTCCCACCAACAACATATTCAAGAAACATGGATTTAATATCGCATACCGCACCTCCAACAATCTGGGTAACTTCCTTAACACCAACTCAAAAATAAAAAACGTAAACAAATATGACAATAGTGGTGTTTACAGGCTTGAATGTAACGACTGCGATAAAATTTACATAGGCCAAACCGGCAGATCTTTTGCGAAAAGATTTAAAGAACATTTGCCTACTCATAAAAACCCCCTCTCCAGAATCAGATCTAGTTATGCCGAACATTTGATTGACACTAACCACACCTACACTGATATAAACACTAACATGACCATTATCCATAAAGAAAGGAAAGGCCGTCGTCTCAACGTATTGGAGGAATATAGCATTTACACTTCCCAGAAGGAAAACCCTAACGTACTCCTGAATGACAAATTGAGCTTTGCAGCTAACCCCATCTATGACTTAATCTCTAATCTCTAAACAAACAAATACAGCTGACCTATTACCGATTCACAAGCAATTTTTTCTTCAGTTCCCGTTCGGAAGCACAGTAACTATGCCGTGGCCACGCAAATATTTATTTCATGAACATTTGACGAGGAGTTATCCGATAAAACTTTGTATTTTTGTGTCGTGTTATCGTGTGTGTTCAGTGTTATTGTGTATTGTTTTATTTAAGTGTTGAGTCCTACACCTGACGAAGCCGGCTGTGAACGGCGAAACAGCGCAGTAGTGTAACTACAAAAATATCATGAATTTCTCCGACTACTGTATAAGGTAAACTATATATTGTATATATATCAGCAATTCGTAAAAAGCGAATTAACTTTATAAACCTTCACGGTATTATAAAGAACATAAAATGTAATTACAAGCAGAATTAACAAACTCCGTAAAAAAAAGAACAAAATTTAAATCGTTGGTTTATCTTAAGTAGATTTTGCTCTACGTTGATTATATGTCAGTCAGTCATTCAGTCAGGACAAGGACACTTATATTTATAGATATTCCAACTTTTGACAAACCCTGTAAGTATATTATTTAAATTTTATGTTTTAATGATCTGAAATAAATTTGCAAGTAATGTATGTTTACTTTTATCTCATGAATGAAGAAGTTATGGGTAAGAATTTTACTAAACAAGGAATTAGTCCATTTATTATTTTGAATTTTGTTACTGTTATATTGAACCATTGTGTTGATGTGTTACTGTAACCTTAACTTTTCTAAAAAGGAAACGACAAAATTAAATAACAATAATTGTGAATTTATTGACAAAGATTCGTCACACAATGCGACCAACAGAATCTACGTAAAGGTCTAAGCAGGTGAAGAGACCTATTGAATCTACCCGGAGTGTCCGCCCTCTCGAAACCACAAATTCCTTCACGGCGCGGTTCCTCGTCAAACCTATTCAACTTTTATCATACAATAACTCAAAGCGACGCATTGTATATGAGATCATGACACTCTCATATATATCTTTAACCATTCTATAATCGGTTCTTTCACCATGTCAATAGGGCACCTTACAAAACATATAGCTATGATTAATGGATCTGTATTACCGGCCGGGGCTTTATATTGGACAATTTGTCTTGGAAAATGCTTTCCACGTGGCGACCGGGTCAAATGGCGTGTGTTATAGAAATATAAGAAAAGCGGAATGATTTATCGCTGTTTATTGTAATTGGTATCTGGAGCGGAAAAAACAGTATCGATTGTTTTTTTATAAGAAATTTCTTTTAGAAGAATTTAGTTTGATAGAAATCCCTTTTTATAGACCAGTCGTTAAAGCAAAAAAGCAGTTTTGTAATCAAATTTGACGGCAAACCGATTGCGTTGTGACTTGACGGATAGTATGTAGATGAAAGTACTACCGGAAACAATATTTTTTTATTGTGGAATTTATGAAACAACCATAACCCAGAAAATCTAACTTTTTCGGGTATCTGCGTTTTTTTTTTTTTTTTTGTAAATCGTTGGATGAAACCCAATACTTTCAATGGAACTGTAGTAGTAAATTAAAAAAAAAAAACTGAATGAGATTTTGTAACGGACGATTAAACATTTTCGAATGGATTCTGAAAGTAGAGATCATGAGATTCAAAACGTATATTTCAGATTTTCGTAAACATGCTGAGAAGTGTGTTACAACCACAGAGCATTAGAAGAGGTGCTATCCAAGATTTGATCAACTTAACTTTGATGAAATCTTATGAAACTTTGCACATTGTTAGAAAATAAGTTACTGCTACTAACAAAGTCAGAGTCATAATTTTTCCATTTCTAGTATTTACGTAATCTTGAAAAAACTTCAACAAAAATTTACACATTTTAAAACTTGACATGAAATTTAAAGTCGCCTACTACTTTACGTTCTGCTTGGTCAGAGAGCTACAACCTGTGACAAAGTTGTAGCCAGTTAAACAAGGTTTATCAAACTTTTTGTTTCTTTTCTGTTTAATTCTAATACTCTGTGGATTTAAAACACTAATGAATTAAACCATAATAGGCTTATAACATGTTTGATTACATACAAAGGCCTAATGCGGTGAGCCCGGGGCGAGGTGGCGACTGACCAATCTAATATACTCCAACCGATGCGAAGGCTCCATTTTCATTTTTGCACTTTTCAAGACAACGCTCTAAAATCTTTTAAGCAGTTACTATTCTAAATCAATATACCCGACATAACTCACCTTGTGCATGGTTAATTTGCATGCCATTAACTGTCATTTTACTCAATTCCGTAGCTTTAATTTTTAAAATATCAAAATTATTAATTTTCCAACCAAACAAAATGTTCGTCTTTTTTTCCGATTTTGCTAAAAAAATGCATCGATCTAGACTTTCAAACAAGGTCTTATTTTAAAGGTTTTCAATTTACTACAACTTTTACGTTGATAGTATAGCGTTTCATATAATGATTTGCAGATTATAAGCGAAAACCAAAAAATAGTGCAGAGAAGTTTTTCCTGTAAAATGTCCTAAAAGAGCTCCGGTGAAAAGTGTGTTCGCGAAAGGCATCGAGACATTTTATAAACTACTCATGGACCAAAACATGAATGAAAATATTTGACAAAAATAAAATTGTGTGTGGTTGATCAAATTTGGATATCTTTGAGATATATTACTTTAGGTTGGTATTACTTTATTCAATTTTCTGTAATTTTAAATATATTTGTGCTGCATACAAACTGTTTAAAAGGAAACCAATTTAATGACCAAAATTAGTCACCAATTATCGCGTTTTTAACTTAAAAAAGATACTGAGTTTTAGTATTAGATTTTCCGGAAAGGTTTTCCGTTTACCGAAATTTTTGTTATTCTTAAAAATTGATTTTTTACTCTTAGCTACAATAAATAGAAAAGGTGCATTGCTAACAATTTCCACTTTTACCCATGCACAGAGATAATATATCTTACAAATCAATTTTTTTAATCCAATTTCAGAAAGGAATTTTGTAAGATCGAGCATACTGTATTTGGATATTTTATGTTAATTAAAAACAATCTCTTTAACTTACTTAACAAATGACTCAGCCAAAATATCGTAAAGTTGTATGAGTAAGAGTAAACATAATATGAATAAATTAGTTTACTAAATTACTAAACAATAAACTACATTTTACTTAAACTTCATGTTGGTGAATACTTTTAAAGGAAATGCCACAAAGACTACATAACTGATTCACCTTGTTGGTGCAATTCAAGTCCTACTCTTTGATAACTGATTTCTAAAGGAATCCTGTGAATAATAACGTGCATGACGAAGAGGTCGCTTGTAATAGCACATGTTGTATGGAGTGTGTATTAATAAGATAGCAGATTTCTATAGAATTTGAAAATACAGCTCTTAAAAGCAAGAAGTGTGCTAGGCTATGTATGAAACGTCCAAGAAGATAAAATTATACAAATTATATATACAGTGTCTACAACGACTAACATGTACTTTTAGCTCCTTAACAAGTATGCCTATATGAAATAAATTGAAATGGGTATAATGAACTTTATAATTTAGGCGATTTATGTAGGAAGTTTAATATAGAATAGAAACAATATTGAACAAAATTCTGTTCAAACAAATCTGTTTTAACACATATAAAAATTACAAGACATTGATACTGTTTTTATAGGATCTCCTGAGAAGTCTTTACGGAATGTAAGTGTAAATGCAAGTATTTACAAATGATCCCTACTCTATATCCTACTTTTGTAAAGAAACTTGATTTTTAGAGAATTTCCATAGGAAAGATGAGCTATTGCAGTGACTCTTCTGGTGAGAAATAAGGTCGGGAGTGGTCAATGAGTACCGATCATGGTCCCCAGAACACCAAAAATATGTTTTGGTATTATTAAAAATGTTATATACATAAATAATATATATATATATATATATATATATATATATATTTATTTATAGCATTTATTAGTAACTGCTTCACATTAAAAATTTATGAGATAATGCTTCCACTTTAGAAGTGGAATATATCGCATTAAATTTATTTTCACGGGTTCATTCCTATTGGAATATATCTCCAGAATAATCTGTTTAATGTTTATATTCCATAAAATGTGTATATACTCGTTATTTGTTTATATGTAAATTTTAGTAATTACTGCTTCCATATTATATCTATGTGAATCCATAATAACTGCCTCCGGAGGTAAATTCTAACAATTAACGTATTACGAATGTATAAAGTATGTATACAATTATTTAAAGTCGAATAGTTTGTTGTTGTTGCATAGTAAAACCCGTAAAACCTTTGATTATGGACCTTTGATAATTACTTGTGTCATGTGAGTTATTAATCGGATCTATGCCATGGTCCCATGTAGTTCAGTGCGCACCTGTGATCAAAATAATAAAAACAAAATTGAATGTTAGCAGAAGACAACTTCACTGTACTTACTTAACCTGTTTTGAGATTTTGAGGATTTGAGGTGTAATGTTTTTTCTTGATTCAAGTATGGTGTTTATGAACGCAGATTTCATTGATACAATAAATTGCTTTGAAAGATCATGAAAATAAATAAATTAGTTTACTTTGTAAATACTTTCTTTAGCAGGTTGTCAATAGTGTTCGAAATCAGTCTGTGTTAAGGTTATATTTACAAGCAGTGTTATCTAACCGACAGGCCTACATTTTGTTAAATAATTTAGCAGCCAAAATCTAATTTCAATAATCTACTACAGTCTTGTACTTAGTTTTATAGTAGGCCTGTTATATTATGTTTAACTACCTTTAATATTTATATCTTTCGAACAAAATGTGTAAAATCCGTACCAAAACTAGCCTAGGCCTACGCCTAGTTTTAAAAATATTGATAAAACTTGTAAGGTAACTTAGCCTACATGTTCTCGGCAAATTATATGGATTGCAAAATTGTTTGTTTAGATAGTTTTGTAAAATCTAAATACAATTAGTGGCAGTCATTAATTAATTACCAAAAAGATAAACATTTTAAATAATCTTACAAAACGTTTAAAACTAAACCAAATAAACTTGGGCGCAACTTTACTTTTCGACTCTAAAAAAATACCTAAAAGGTTCTAACCTAACCTATTTAGTCACAGTATGTTTACCTGTATTCAACATTTAATAGTAGAATGTAAAACAATGTCGTTGTCTGCAAAAATATTAGTCTAGAGTCGAGTAGTAAAGTTACGCCCTTAACTTGATTAACTTTGCCAAATTGAACATAACGTCATTGTGAAAGAATAAATTTATTGGACTCAAATAAATAAGCCATAGGCCTATTGGAGTTTTGCGAAAATATTTTATTCCATACATAGGCCTAAAACCTATGCGATCGCACTAGGCTACTATGCTACAAGGTTTTTACTTCGCCTGGGTGGCGTAACTTTACTATTTGACTCTAGCCTAATATTTTTGCAGACAACGACGTTTTACATTCTACTGTTAAATGTTGAATACAGGTAAACATACTGTGACTAAATAGGTTAGGTTGGAACCTTTTAGGTATTTTTTTAATTATTATTTTTGCATTTCTGTTAGCTTTAGGTTAGCCTAGTGTCGAATAGTAAAGTTACGCTCTACATTTAGTTTAAAACATTGATTTGATAATATAAATAGCCTAAACAATATGATTACTTAGAAATTTTTTAATCATAGGTTGACACCTCTGCTGAAATTCAATTCAATTTTATTTGTCCGTTGACAATTTTACATTGTATAGGCCTAGACATGTCCGAATATATGATAATTAAACAATACCACACAAAAACAATTTAAAAACTAACAATCAACACAATTTATAAAGTATTAATTACATATTTCATCAGATTAATTACCGTACACACTCTTAAAATTATACTGTGCAAATTCATTATATTTAACATAAAATAAAAGCAGTTACTACAAATAATTAAAAATTAATTTAAAATAATTATTTACTACAATTTACAATTACAATTTACTAACATGTAGGACAATAATGCAATCCCTGGATAGGAAATCCCAAATATAAACAGAATCAACCAGATTCATCCCCCACACTCGACCTACCTACCACTTGTGGCTGCGGAATTCCTCCACCGAGTAAAAGGAGTTTGCCACCAAGAGTTGTCGAAGACTTTTCTTAAAGGCTTTCTGGTCTTGGATAATTTTAATTTTTTGTGGGAGTTTATTAATAAGTGTAACTCCTGCTTGAGAAGGAAGTTATTAGACTTTTCAAGTCTGTGCTGTCTTATCCGTAAGACATCTTCCTGCCTGGTATTGTGATTATGTACATCTTTACTTAATATTGGAATACATTTAAATTTTATGTAAAAAATTGTTTGGAAGATATACATACAGGGGAGTGTGAGTATTTCCAACTTCTTGAAAGTGCTTTTACAGGATTCCAACTTGTGTAGACCTCCTACAAGCCTCACAGCTTTTTTTTTGCATTATAAATAACCTTAGCACATTTTGAAATGATGAGTCTCCCCACAGTAAGACTCCGTAGTTAAGATGTGGGTAGAGCAGCCCGTAGTAGGCTTTAAAGTACCAAGGCTACCAAATGATTTCGTAACACAAAAATTCCTGAACACAACCTTCGACAAATGCTATCAATATGACTATCCCAGCATAATTTACTGTCAAC
>JAGFPH010020032.1:0-14611 GCA_018207615.1 Philaenus spumarius
GGATTTTAGTGTAAATTCTATATTATCGTTTGATATAAGGAAAACCTGATTTACTGTTCATGGGCTACAGCTATAGGTCTTGTCTGTAAAATATGTACCATTGCGCCGATTGTCTTAGCGCATTTAGCCCAGCCAATAGATCAAAAAGAAGTCTAATTTTGTTCTTGAATTTAACAGCAAGCGACATCAACAGTGAATTTAAGGGTAGCACAACAAAAACTATCAGGGAAGGAGCTTCTGCGCATTTTGTTTAAAAAAAATTACAATAAATAGTTAATATTATAAAAAATTATGAATGAATAACGATACTTCCAAAAAACCTACAAATAGTTTTTTATAGACCCTGAATGAGAAAAGTCGGAAAAACGCTTAAAAACAAAATTTTTTTAAAATGCATATCTTTGTTAATTTACAGTATTAAAGGCATATTTTTCAGAAAACGATAGTTTATTATGTGTTCTTCAAACAGGAAGAAGATGAAATTTGCCGCATTAATAGTTTTTGCACAATTGCGGTTTAAACAATGTAAGCCATTATTTTGCATATTGCGCCCAATTAACCTGAGTGGCCCGATTTAAATTTACCAAACGGATTCTGAAAGTAGACATTAAAATCTACAATTCGTATATCTGCGATTTTTTAATAAGGTTGATAAAGTATACTAATAAAAATGCTTCAGAACATAGCGCGAATTTGCCATAATAAATTTGCCAATAGGCGGTAGTGCCGAAAACAACAGCCTGATGGGGCATTCTCGTTGTTTTCTCCTCCGCATTAAGCAAGATAATAGCCTAAATTGTTTATACTGCAATTAATTGTGCACAAACTATTAATGCGACAAATTTCATCTTCCGCCTATCTGAAGTACACAGATCCTTGCATAAAATCAACGAACAATCCAAAAAGTCCAAATTGTTATTTTTGTTTATGAAAAATGGGCAAAAATTTCCTTGCCTGATAATTTGTGTATGTTATACACATATATGCTACCCTTAAAGCCACTGTGAATGTCGCTTTCAGAAATTCAATAACAATAAAAAATGGTTGGGCTACTTGTTTTACGGAGCGCGCCGCTGTATGGAGTTGTATGACTTCAATAAGTGAGGCTTGTGTTACGATGTTTACAATTTAGTGAAACAAAGTGGATATAATGATCGGATTGTGGATTTATGATTTTAGTACCGTTTCTGTTAACTCTTTAATAATTAGGGATTATTTTATTCTTTAATCTGCAAGAAACTCTTGCTCTTTCAAGAAAATATTTATGGTCTAGAAATACATTTAAAAAAAACTATTCCATAGAGTTTATACATATTTTTTAATTCCCCAGATCCGTTGTTCTTAAATTCTTGGTAATGTTGTTTTCGATTTCTTATGACCCCTCCCAAAATGGAATCCTGTATCCGCCCCTGCCTCATACGTTTGTACAAGGGGAGATGAGCATACAAGTTTTGTTTCTTTTACTTACGGTTTTCAGATATTTTCAGTTGATAAAACGCTTTACAACAGCTTGGAAAATCGAGTAAGTGCAATGGATCTAAAAACGATGAATCAGATAGCATATATATTAGTTAAATCAAATTGTTGTGTTCATTATTTATATCAATAAAGTAAATATTATTTTCCGACAGAAAAATAAGTTCACTGTATTTAAATCGTTTTTATAAATGGCATTACAAAACAATGGAAGTCCGAATTCTAGACTGCGAAAATCATCCTCATCCCAAAGCTGGAAAAGGACCATCTTTTCCGGCAGAACTACCTACCGATTTCTCTGCTACCATCGATCAGGAGGCTTTTTCTGTCCAGGTTGCTGATCTATCTAGAGGACCTCTTCAGATCCGAAAAGTTCGACTTTCGACAGTAACATTCTACGACTCTTCAGTTGGTTCGAGTTATCAAACAGCTGGTTGATAATCATAATATTTATCTTACTTGTCTTCTGTTTCAGTACTACTAAACGTCAGTCAGGCATTTGACAAGGTATAACACCTGGTGAATCTCCTATTCTGCAGGCTGCCGTACACTTGATCCGCTCTTATCTCTCGGGCAGATCTTTAACACCATCGAAAACGGTGAACTCTCCACATTGCGGCCGATACTTGCTGAAGTTCCCCAAGGTATATTATTGGAACTAGTATTTTATCTCGTATTCACTAACAAGTTTCCATCTGTTCCAGGTATGACACCGTCGTTTTCGATGCTTTGCTACACTGTATTAGCACTAAACCTGCATACAGGGCAAGAACTATGCAGAAGCTGTCTTCATGGCTGGCGAATTGGCTCAACAAGACCAATGCGGACAAATCCGATTTCATCAGTTTCAGAAAAAGAAGCAAGATGACACGCATAGTCCCACGTGCTGTGGAACTTGATGGAGTGGCTATGTCTAGGAAGAATACAGTCAAGTACTTCCAACTGCAAACGGCACGTTCTGAATAAGGTCAGCCAAGGAAAGCGGACTCAAAGCTGCGAAGCTAGCAAGGCGTAGCCTCCTAACTGTGCTAAATAATAAAGCAACGATTTTTCTGTTAACAGCGCGATCCATGATGATGTATGCGTCCACGGCTTGGTAGGCGCTGGCCAACAAATCCAACAGGAAGAAATTGGAGAGACTATAGGCAGTGGAAGTACGTAGACTCACATGCCAGCCCTGGTATGTAAGGAACGCCACCATTCTAGGATGGCACTCTTATCCTAGATGCATATGCTAAAAGATAAGACTCTAAATTGTTTCAGAGAAGACAGTAGATCTCTGCTAGCCGACATCTTTGATGACACACAGTAGAGGGAAATCTGCTGAGCCTCTGCATAGCTGAAGATTTCACCGTGCATGTCTCTAAAAATTATCTTTTGTTCTAGTGAAGTATCCAGCTTGCAGCCATTAGGGATTTCCACCCAAACAAAACAAAAAAGAGCTTGGGTCAATAGAGATTGGGTTTTCCTCATGACAAGGTTGATCCTATACATTTTTACATTGGAGATTCTGGGCCTGAGTATTAAATATTAAGGCACTAAACTAAATATTAGATTAGATTTTTTGATTACTTCCCTTTATTCGTTCTTCACTGGAGAATATTCAGCAACCTCGCGCTACCGAAGCTCTTAATTGACGACAATCTAGGATGGTTATGAACTATAGGATCCTATTAATCTCTATTAAGGGATTAGGGAAATGTTACCTTATACCTACTTACACATACTCTCTTATAGGTAAGATAAAATATTAATGATAATATTTTAGTATATATTATTTAATGTACAATTATACTATTATTATTAATATGATAGTATAAAACATTATGGTCCTATCAAGAATTTGTTAATAGTATAATGTATTATTAAAATTTCTTCTTGGAGTGCCAAATGGAATTCGGGATTAATCGAATGGCATATTTCGTTTAGTTTGGGCTATTTCCTTTATTCGTTTCTTGATAATATTCCGCCTATTCATTCTTACAGGTGAACATTCAGTCTCCTCGTTCCTAGCTTGAGAATATTCAGCCACGACCCTCGATGGAGAATTTTCAGCCAATTCGTCCCTAGCTCAGCATATTCAGTTACCTCGTTGCTCAATAGAATATTAGACCTCGCCTTTATGAAACACGGTAGTCAATAGTTTACAAATAGTTCGGGTGTTCCTTCTAAAAGCTGTAAGGTTAGGATAAGTGTCCCAATCATCACAGAAAGTATTTTTTGGCAACAATGAACTATTAAGGATGGAGTGTCAACATTTTGGTTCGTTCTACCTTGCCTGTCCCCTGGAACGTAGCCAATTCCGACTAGAAATTCATGCAAAATAATTGCGAACTGTTTTTGCATGGCTACCCTGCCACGAAAAACACGTCACAAGAGGTTGGTCTGTTCCTGACATTACAGTCTTTCTATTGTTGTGCTCTTTCTGAAAAAGACAATGACGAATGGAATGGTACTTTTTCTCGTGCATATGGCAACAAATTGCTGTGCAAAAAATTATTTTTTGTTACAGTGACCAACAATCCGTTACTTAAAACTATCGTCGAGATCAGAATGTTACTGCTAAAAACGCACCAGAGATCGAAATTTAGTATCTCTATAACATTTCCAGACCAATTGAGAGAATATTGTGCTTTTTTAAGGTGGTATATAATTAGCATTTATCTGTAAACATTTTGGTAAAGGAATCAATCAATTTGTTCAATTCTTTTTGTAAGTTATACTCGTATAAATTATACTTTTTTCAACTACTCTCTATACTAGCTATATAGAGCTTTTACAAACAGATCATTATTCGATATTTCTTCAGATTACAAAATCTCTTTGAAAACAATTGAATGAATGACATAGCAAATCACGTAAAGAAATTTGCTAGGTAATTGTGTTGACAATGAATTGCGTGTATGAGCGAATTTATTCATACCAAACCGGAAGTCCACGGCCTTATAAATCGATACTGTCTGTGCCTTTGTTATACCGAACTGAATAGCGTGTTATTTTTAAGAAGGCGGTGGCTATCATGAAGCCAACTATAGATATTGAATCTATTGTAGCACAAAGATACCAGTAATTAATAGGTTTTCAAACAAAATAAGTACGTATATGTGCACCATTTCTAAGTTCACATGTTTTAGGAAAATTGCAGCATAGAAAATATTGCTAAACACATCTTTCTTAAATGCAATAAAGATAATAGACAAAATAAAACAAATTCAATCGGGTCCGACGCTGTTATAAAAATTTTATCATAAAGTGTAACAACAATACCAACTTTACAGAATTATAACTAAAATAAAACTTCAGTTCACTATTTTCTAAATTTAAACTTACTTTTACTTGCAACTAAGAACAAATACTTATCAACAATCTCGTCACATTTCCAAATACGTTACTGAAAATCAATTCTTATTTCATTAATAAACTGTTATTTTTTAATAATTACTATTATTTCTACTATTTACAAAGTAGTTTCATATTATATACCTAATTACGATCACTGAAAAAAAAAAACAATCTTAAAATCCATTATGGTTTCAATTTCTTAAAACAATACAAATAACAGAATAAACCAACATACCTTAATTTTCAATCAATAGTAGTACTTGTTTTTCAAAGTATGGCTACATGTTTCGCTGCCACAGGCAGCATCATCAGGCCAGCGAACAACACTAATACTAGTCCATTGTTTACATAAACATCACATACATAACAACACAATAAACATAAAAAATTGTGCAGATATGGCACTTGTCAAAAATTAAAAATTTAAATTGTTTTTGCTCACAATACGTAGGCCACATGTTTCTTCACTGAGTTGTACTGGGACACTGCTACCTCAGGTAGGCCTATTCCTTATCAGATTTGTACCTTTGGCCTTATTCTGAAGTTCAAAAATTAAGTCATATATACAATTGGAAGTGAAATTTAATTTATCATTTAAAATGTTTGAAGGATTAAACTTTTGGTGCTTATAAATTTCCAATTCTTCCATTATGTTCAACTTGTGTCCTTTTCTCATTTTGTGCAATATGGTCAAGTTATTCTGTATATTGGTGTAATTGTGGCGGCTATCTATTAGATGTTCTGCATACGACGAATGGATTGAATCTATATTTCTGCTATTGGGTAAATGTTCCAATAGCGAGTTAAAAATGGAGGCGTATACAAACTCCACTGTGATGATTGTGAGAAACAATATATCGGTCAGACAGGTAGATCTTTTAAAACTCGCTTTAAGGAACATTTACTCAATAGCAGATAATAGTAATAATTGGGTTAGTTGTTAATGAAACATTTAAACTGTTAAACGTAACATTATCCAATGGCCTAGATACTCCAATAATTTCCCCCCTCATTCAGGTGTAGCCTACCATTCAAAAGTGTACACCAATGGCGATAAATATTTTATTTTGTATCAACTTTTATAAAAGCGAGTGTTCATCCGTATATAGGCCCACGGGCATCGTCGCCGGGGGAACGAGGGGGACGCGCACCCCCCCCCCCCCATATCTGAGGTTTGTGATTACGCCCCCTTCAATATCTGAGATGAAAAAAAAGAACTTCTTAAATAAAAGGAACTATAAAATACTCTACACGATTTTACTTTTCTTTACATATTTTGAATTTTTCATTATTATTATTTATCATCATCATTACTGTACTACTTATTAATTATCACTATTTAATAGGTTAGGCTAGTTTTATGCAAAGCATTTTGAGTCACGCGTTTCGGAAACTTGGATCTTGTCGCGTCCCGCGATTTCACAATGTTGACTGTCGCGCGTATGACATTTCGGTCACAATTTGTTCACGCGTTTTTTACTGCCGCGTTCCTAAATAAGATACAGTGCACTAGTTGTAGAGCTAGTATACTTGACTACTGAAAAAATAATATTAAAATATTTAAATTATTTCCATTTTAAATTTTATGTTTTGCGTGCTATTTTTGTGTTTTTAACCTGACGATGAAGCTATGAACAGATAATTTTGGTTGTAATATAATTCTAGTGAAAATGTAAAATCAAAGTTTTTTGTTAACTTTTGAAGTTGTGTTTAGCTAAAGAAAAAATGAACTTTATAAACAAAAGCATAAATAAATACCGCCTTTCAAAGTTTTTCTCTATTCCATTATACTAGTGGTACGTTCTGAAGGTCACGAATCAGGCTGATTGTATCAAATAACACATGTATAATAACTTGTGAAAATATATGAACTGTACAATGTTTATTGTTATATAATTTGTAAACATTGATTCTGACAGATGTGATTTGATATTAATTTTCAATGAATAATAACCAAAATTTAAGAACTCATTTCAACTTATCAGAATAATTTTAATTAATTCATCATTTAAATAATTAAAATATAATAGAACAATAATTAATTATAATTCACGTTTATTATAATTGTTAATAGCTACAAAAACAAAAGTTATTTATTAGTTTAGCAGACATTGAACTAAATTTTTGAAACTAAATAATAACATGTGATATAATAAACAAAAGGCATTACTTAACTATTTTACTAAATCATAACATTCACAATAGATTGTGCGTTTTGTTATAAACTGAAAAACAACAAATAAACTAAATTATTTTGTTTTGCTGCAAAAAACAAATTCCTTAAACAGAAAAATAACAGGTAGCATAAGAAATGAAATGCTTCCACTCCACTCAGTCAACAGCAGTTTAGTTAAACCACAGACTATAGAATTAGAATTATTGCACACGGGCTTAGGAGTGGGAGAAATTGTGAAAAAACCTTACACGGATAGTGAAAAAATCATTTATCTGGAGCTTCCTATCAATTTTGTTCTTTGTTCCGGGGACTGTAACTTAATTACCTTTGCACATCATTGTAGTAAATTTAATTATCTTTCGAACGATATAGCTCAAAAATTGCACACGGGCTTATGAGTGGGAGAAATTGAGCAAAAACCTGACATGGATAATGAAAAAACCATTTATGGGAGCTTAAATTCCTATAAATGTTGTTCCTTGTTCCGAGGACTGTACCTGAAATACCTTTGCACAGGATCGTAGTAAATTTAATTACCTTTCGAACGATGTAGCTCAAAAACTGCACACGGGCTTATGAGTGGAAGAAATAATGCAATTTCCTCGCTATAACTTTGCCATTTTGGTATGAATCAAACAAGCCGCCATTTTGTGTAAAATCGAAAAATAAAAATATCCGTGTCTGGGACATCCTACAAGGACCCTTCCACTAAAAGCACCCCTTCAGCTACTTTGAAGCATATTTACTACCATTTTATCAAGGTGGGAAAAACCCATATACTTATCACATATATTATTTCTCAATGCCATTTTTTGTCGGTACGCCATAACTTCCTTAATACATCATCAAATTACATGAATGAGGCATCATTTTAAAGCTTTCCTTAACCGCTACACCGGAAAAATATACAAAATACAATTATACGAAAAAATACAATTTATCTGGCGTTGGCAACACTGATGATAATAATACCCAGCTGGAGAGCTGCCGTTACGCCACTACATTGCTATATGACGCACCAAATACGCACTATACGATACTAAATATACGGTTTGTACTTTAATTAAGTGGGATTTAAGTAAGTTAGAATGCGAATACTTCGCACGGGTCAGCTAGTATACCCTTAAATCCCTACTCAAAAACGATTAATCAGTATAACTCCGCCATTTTGAATCGAATCGAAAAACAAAAAACTGTTTTTCTGAAGAATCCTACTAGGACCCTTTCAGGAGTGCCCATTCCCCCCAAAGCCTATGGCGCAAATCCCCCCCAAAACTCTCCTAAATAAAGTAGACATTTTATGCCATTTTAGAAAAAAAAATAATAAAAAACGTAATTACGCAACAGTCTGACGGCGATCATCGCAGAGCTATGATCGCACCAGTCGCTTCAATCACAACATTAACCCGATAGCAAATGGAAGTCAAAACGGACGTACCAATTCAAATTTCATCGAACAAGATATCACTGAACGAAATCATGAGATGTCACAAAAATTTTCAAATGTGATCTTTCAAAATTTCAAACGGTCCAAACGAACACATCTACGAAGAAGCAAGACAACACCCAAATAAAATAAAAAACGAAAACAAACACTGAAATGGAGAGGAAAGAGAAAATACCCTTAGTTCAACCCTCCCAATATCACGGCTTACCATTTGAAGATACACATAATTTTATATCCAGATAAGAAGTTTCTTCAAGAGCTTACGGATGGACAGCCAAATCACAAATCAATCTATTAATTACATACCGTAACGACGAAGACAACCAAATAAAGCACGTGTAATACAGGGTTTAAGACCTGAAATTTGCGAACATATAATAACAATGGAGAATAGAACAATAGACCAAAGAATCTAAGGAAAATTGAACAATTTTTTCAAAAAAAAAACCTAAATCACCAAAAAATACTTAAGAATCGCGGAAAACCACAATAGCACGGGAACTAGACAATTTGAAACCATTAAAACCATGACAGAGCAACTTGCAGAAATTGTACACACATTAGGGTTAAATATACAACAGAAAGGTAATAAAACAAACACATTTCAAATAAACGGTACCAGAAACTGGCACATACTTTCTCACAAACATATTTAAATTATTAAACAGATGCACAGTGACTTCATTTTTTTAGGAGGGGTAGGAGAAGTGATTTTAAACTAGGAGATTAACTAATAAATATTATTATTATTAACTAGAGATAAAACTATTCGATCGATTTCGAACAAATTTGCACCAAACACGTCAATTAGGCCTGTATAGATGAACGAAAAAAGGTTTTGAAAAACAACCACCTTTTTGGCCAAAAAACCCCTAAAAATCAGTTATTATTATTATTATTAGCTAAACAAGAATTTTTAGAAAGATACGGTTTTCTGCATGTGGTAGGGTACATTAAGGCTGCAAATAAGCCAAATTTGATCAAAATTGTTAGAGCCGTTTTTTATAAAAAAAATAATACCCTAACTGATTTTTCTGGGTTTTTTGGCCAAAAAGGGAGTTGTTTTTTAAAATTGTTCAAACCCGTTTTTCGTGCATCTAAACAGACCTACTTGACATGTCTGGTGCAAATTTGTTTGAAATCGATCGAATAATTTTCGCTCTAGCTTTGTATACATACAGACGGACATTTTGTAAAAACCACTTTTTTGGACTCAATGGTCAAAAAATGAATTTAAGACCAACAATGTAGGACAAAACTACACAATATGTAAAATAAATAAATAATAATACACCGAACAGAATTTTCTTCCGAAAATACAACTGCAATATATGTAAAATGGACAACCATACAAATGAAGAAAGTGATTTCCATCCAAAAAGAAACAAACAATACATAAGTCAATAAAACTGTTTTGTATTAAAAACGTAGGAGATTAACTAAATATTATTATTACTAGCTTGATAGAAAACTATTCGATCGATTTCAAACGCATTTGCACAAAACACTATTAGGCCTATATAGAGATTAACTAATATGTAAATATTATTATTATTAGCTAGAAAGGAAATTATTCGATCGATTTCGAACAAATTTTCAGAAAACACGTCTATTAGGCCTGTATAGATGCACGAAAAAGGTTTTGAAAAATTTTGAAAAACAACCCCTTTTATTGCCAAAAAAACCCCCAAAACAGTTATTATTATTATTATTAGCTAAACAAGAATTTTTAGAAAGATACGGTTTTGTGCAAAAGGTAGGGTACATTAAGGGCTACAAATAAGCCAAATTTGATAAAAATCGTTAGAGCCGTTTTTTTATAAAAAAAATAATAACTGATTTTTGGGGATTTTTTGGCCAAAAAGTGGGTTGTTTTTCAAAACCTTATTTCTTGCATCTATACAGGCCTACTGTATGGATGCACGAAATAAGGTTTTGAAAAATTTTGAAAAACAATCCTCTTTTTGGCCAAAAAACCCCCAAAAATCAGTTATTATTATTATTATTAGCTAAACAAGAATTTTTAGAAAGATACAGTTTTCTGCGAATTCTATGGTAGGCCTACATTAAGGGCTACAAACAAGGCAAATTTTATCAAAATCGTTAGAGCCGTTTTTTATAAAAGAATAAAACAGATTTTTTAGGGGTTTTTTGGCCAAAAAGGGGATTGTTTTTAAAAAAAAATTCAAAACCTTTATTCGTGCATCTTTACAGGCCTAATTGACATGTTTGGTGCAAATTTGTTTGAAATCGATCGAATAGTTTTCGCTCTAGCTTTGTAAACATACAGACATACATACAGACATAGGCCTACATACATACAGACAGACATTTTGTAAAAACTACTTTTTTGGACTCAGGGGGTCCCAAAACGGATATTTCCACAAAAATCTCAACATCGATATTTCTTGCGATCACTATACTTTCTCTATACTATAGTATAGTGAGAAAGTAAAATTAGTTTAAAAAAAAGTGAATAGTAATACTACTTTCAATGTATTTTTTTATGATTTGAAAAGAAGTTTTTTTCTTTGATTAGACGACAAGACAAACTTGTTCACTCACTTCCGCTCATTTAAAAATTATGAATTTGTTATCGTTTTAAAGCTAACTAAACGTAGTTTATAAAAATGTAAATTTGATATTGAAGTTAGAAAATATTTAACCTTTAACCCTATTTGAATATAGACAAATATTTCTAATAATATGCAAATTATTTCTAATAATAACTTTTTCTACACTATATTTTTGTGTAGTGGGAAAGTTTTTTTACCATTTATTTCACGTCATTTTCGAAATCGCCAATCTAAAGAGCATAAATAGAAGGTAATTCGGTATAGTAAATTTTATATTTGTATCGTTAAACTCATACTTCATACTTGTTGGAAAGCACGTTTCATACAGAAACCAAAAAATATACACTTTCTAAGACATTTGTTGATTTATGCGCAATCGCAGTTTGGACAAAAGCTGCATTTTTAATTCGAGCCGTGACGTCATCTGATGAAATGCGCTGAACCCGTCCAAAACTCGTCTTTCTGAGTAGCACCCCTTATCTACTTACACCGTTTTACACCATGGTTTGGGACTGTTGTGAGGGGGAGGGCAGTTGTTTGCAGAATGAACTTGGCAGGCTCTCAATGCTGTAAATGTCTATAATATGTTTATACTTTGTTTACACCACACGCGGCACCCTCTATCGGCTCGTCTCTACACTGCATTACAAGCAGTAGTAGTCGAATCGCCTGGCTGTCAATAATACGGCACTTTCACACGAATAATTGGAGATTTTTAACACATAGAAACAACAGATTATCTCCTAATTTCTTGGGGGGAATCGTCAAATCTTCATATTTTATATTGATTTTAATCAGGAACATATGAAAATTCCCCCCCAAACTGTGAAAAACACCCCAAAAATTGATTCCCCCCCAATAATTCTGATGGCGCAAGTTGCGCCATCAAACCATGCTGTGGGCACCCCTGGACCCTTTCACCAAAAAATAAGCAATTTTGAAGCATATTTACTACCACTTATCAATCCGGGAATAAAAGATATATATATATAAAGTAATGAATTTTGGGATCGTCTCCAATTGGTCTGAAACGGATAGAAACGAAGTTTTACCCTCCTCCGACGAACCGTTTTCAAGTTGGGTCGAGTGTAATAGCTCTTATTTTCTTCAAAAATTCGGCTAATAAGTATGCGTATTTTATTTATAACAAAACGGAAGCAACATTTCAAATTATATTATAAACTAAAAAATAAAAACAACCGAGTCCCGTAATAATTGTAAAAGTAACACATCCACAAAGAAACATGAATGTAATCTACATGTAGGCTACATTTTACATGCACAAGAAAGTAAAACTTTGGCTACTCAATACCCTAATATCTATTAATAAATTAAACAGTTTGAATAATGATAACAGTAATAATTACAGTAACTATGCTATTATAAAAACAAACAGAATTTAAAATAGTGAATCTATCTTTGGGACGATAACTTTTGCTTGGAACGGAAAACAATGATTAAAGCCCAATAATTACTGGGGTCTAATTCTTCGGTAATATGTGGGTCATATTTTAAGGTATTTAATTAATTTATAGGATAATATAGCACTTTGGCTACGTAATATTTCTAGTGATTATACCAGAAAGCGTAGTCTTGCTCTTTAATACACACAATAATTAAATTAGAATCAGATAAATTTGTAAGTTTGTTTCTAAACAGAGCGCTGATATACGGACGGAACCCAGCGTACAGTGGCTAGCTGCTGTACGCTCGGTCAGAAGTCGGATCCCGAGCATGGGCGTACATTTGGCAACACTGTTCAGCTTACATCGACGGTGGCGCGCACTGAGAATGAGCGTACAAATTGACGTTTAAAAGTGCACCCATTTTTAACATGTCAGTGAGAGGTCTGTAGTAATTCTTTAGTCTGTGGTTATAAATACATTTTAGTCGCGCTTATCGTAATATCCTAATATAATCGGTGTGAACAAAAGTTATGCACTTTTGCGTAGGGTAGTTAAATAATGAGAAATTTTTAAATACCGTAATTATGAAAAGAATAAAAGAAGAAGACATTTAAAAAAACAATGCTGATTTCACCCATCATCTGTAATACTTAAACAAAACCTGGCATAGATTATTCTTTGAGGTTATGTTTACAACTTCAATCAATACTATTTATAATGTCTTGTGAGGTTGATTTAAAAAATGAGTTGTAGAACTAATGTAGGCTATAATACGTTATAAGGTTTGCTTTGAGTTTATAAAATAAATATAAAAATAAACTTGCCAACATATTCATTTATACAAATTAAAGAAGAGAACACATTCATTATCTTACAAAACATTCGTACATCTTCGTATAACGTATAAACATATTCGATTATTATTAATTTCTTCATTATAATATTAACTAGGGGAGACCCCTGCGTGCTCCGCACGCCAACCCCCAATGGAGCTTTCTAAAAACAAATGTTATGTTTCATTTATAATGAAGTTGTAGGATTAATAATAACCTCAAAACTAATATGATAAATAATGATAAATGTTCAAATCAAATTATTTCTTATATTTGACAATAGCAGTTATAATTATGGTTAAAAGAACCAGCAAGCCTCAGGTCTACACTTTAAAACCCTAATCTAAAAGCTAGAAATACAAAAATAATTGCTTCAAATTTTGAAATCAGCTGTTAATGGAAATATTGGAACAAAAAGCTATATTATCTGTTATTTTCTTCAATTGGTTGCTATGGTAATAAATGTAAATACATGTGTTAGTTTATTATTCTAGGTCTAACCTAAGAATTTTTCCGACTAAATTTACAAACATTGAAATAAAAAAAGGTTTTTATCGAAATGAATGTTACTCAGGGAAAGTGTAGCTTTTTATTAGTAAAACTATTTTTTCAATCGGTTCCAAAGTGCCAGAGATTACCCCCTACATACAAAGAAAGAAAAAAAAACTTTACCTCTTTCAGCCATACAACCTTCCAAAAATCACACTTATAAGGTTTCTCTTCTATGTGTGTATCAACGTGTATCTTTTATAGGTTAATAAGTAGCAGATTTTATTTAACAGACATCGTTGGCTGTGGTTCGGATTCCACGTAAAACTGCTGTAGGTCCCGTCTTCATTAGCCTTAAGTGCAAAACAACAGGACGTTAAAAAAAAAAGCAGATTTCATTTTAAAATATAATTTACATTAACTGTCATATTTTATTTTACAGAACAGCTGTTTTATGTTTTTTATTTGGTATTATTATCTCTGTTTTTTATTTATTTATTTAATACCAAATGTTTTAATGTAAACTGCAGAACAGCTGTTTTATGTTTTTAATTTATTTATTTAAAACCAAATGTTTTAATGTAAACAAAGCAGCTGTTTTTAAATTCTCATGTATTTCTTATGGGGGTTTTTCGTTTTTCAGGGACCTCAAAAACCCCTTAGTTTTTAATTTTAGAAAAAACTTATATTTTTCCCTCGTTCCTTGAATCGATACCTTTAATTTGATACCTCTCCCATCATCCTCCGATTTACCAAATTCCCACAATTTTGAATCTAAAATTTCGCTTACAGAATTATATATAAGGATAACTTCTAAATCATTTGAAATATCAATATGAAATAAAAGCCATTAAAAGATAGTATTT
>JAGFPH010020033.1:0-14609 GCA_018207615.1 Philaenus spumarius
AGGGTCAACGTTACACTCTTTGAGAAACGAGGCTCTGAATTTAATACGCGCTTGAGCTAAAATGTCTACGTCCGAAAGGCAGTACTCAAAGATTTATTTTTGAAAGTCGAATTCGTTCTCGTTACGAATCTGCTCGTCGTGCCAAATGATAAACTCTTTATTGTTCTTGTCGAACATAGAGTCGGGACACTAAAACTCTTTAGAGGGGATAGGACCTACATAATTTTCATTGGCGAATGTGTTGAACAGATGTGGAAAGTAGCCTTTCTTTTTTTCCGGAGGTAGATCGAAAGCTTTACTAAGTTTTGACAGAGCCATGGGCATGTAGTTCAAAGAATCGATAAATTTAACATTATCGATTTCCATGAGGATTACCTTTGTGCCTCGTGTAATCAGTTTAGGAGTGAATTGAGTTTTTTCGAGCACATATTTAAAGAGAAATTGAAAATCGAACGATTGTCCGTTATGTGCCAGGATACACACTTTTGTGTACGCTTTTCGTACCTCCATAACGTACGACATGAAGCCGTTGATGGGGTCATCTCTGAAAACTCGTGTACGATCGAAACAATTTTGACACGAATCACCGTTTATACATTTCCAACAGAACTGTTGGGATATGCACAAATTTACACGATGAACGTTGGCCGTGTCAAGTATTTCATCTTGACGGGTTTCCAAATCAAAGAAAATGAAAAGAAATCCATTAGATATAGGCGCCCTATAATCTACTTTCATGTAACACTGGGGGTTCGGTACCATGTATTCATTGCACACTTTACAAAAAGTTTCACCGCACACGTGCTTTGAACGACGGTTTTCGTAAACGTGTGTGTGTGTGTATTTTCGGGACACTTTTTTAAAGTTTTACAAATATTTTTTAAATGAAATGTAAAACAGTCTCTATTTATAAACTTTCTGTTAAAATCTCCGCAATAGATTCCGTCGTTTTCCAGCAAACACGGCGGGGAACGTTTGCAAGAGTAACAGGTGGAGGAAAATCTGTGATGATGACGATTATCGAAAGGAATGTGACACGCCTCGCAGTAATAACTGCAAGCGAACGCGGAGGTCAAACTAGTAATTACGTTGAAATGGCCATTGTGAAAAATTCAATTTAGTTTGTAGCGAGGATTCTGCACATCGCCTTCGAAATAAATATCACGACCTTTATTTCCGTAACTGTACACCGTAATTTTGTGTAGAGGCAAATGATTTTGAAACTGATGCAACTCCTGCACCCCCGCACCCTCGTCTGTGAGTTGAACCCCGGCATCGAGCATAAGTTGTCGGGCTCTAAGAGTCTGTCTGTTACATCTATTCTTTCGTATAAGTATATAGTCCTTGTCTTTTTCCGCATGAGCTATAGCAACTACGAGGGAGCACGATAAACACAGAGAGTCTGTGTATTTTATTACTACAATACCGTTTCTTCCACTTCAATCTTCATTGAAATTATTATATAGTCCTGGTCTAACCCTCCCACAACCTAACGGCACTTTAACTTTAGTACATTCTACTTTAAATGTGTCGCAAGATGTACAAGCCTCGGCGTTACTCTGTATAATACCCCCAAAAATTTTCCACATGATATCAGCAGTCACCTCCGATGCAGGCCTAAAAGCTAAGAATCCCGGATCCTTATTTTTTAAATTGAGGCTCCGAAAAGTAAACCCTAAATGGTCTTCGTCAGTCGTTTCACTTGTCATAGTCTCTACAAGTTCGTTCAAACCTTGTCTAATCCATTGAATTTCTTCCACACCTTCGGGTGGTGAATTGAATTTGAAAACAATTTTAGTACCGTAGAGTCGAAACTTTGTTACATAAGTTTGCAAAGTAGACAAAATGTAAGCAGATGACATTTTAGAGAGAGAGAGAGAGAGCTAGAGAGAGCGAATATGTTAACTCACCTGTGGTACGGAGCAGAATGAATAAGGTTTTGACGAATAGGCACTAAATAGTAAAACGAGGTCAAATCGAGGGCGTTGCTAGGAACGCAAGTCAAAGTTGTTGAAAGTGTAAGACACTTCTAGCCGGTTGTTCTAAGCGAAAGTAGCACAAATTGTAAGAGGGTCTTTGACAGTGAAGCACACACTACGCAAACTAGACTCGCAATGTGATTGCGATCCCCATTCAATTGCATGTAAAATCCGTGAAAAAGCGAACGAATCTTTCGCATTCACCGCACCGGAGACCGAATTCCAGTGCAGCAGTATGGCCTCGAAATTAGTATAAAAGCGTGTTACTGTACTATCCATCATCAGTTCATCAGCTGCCTCTAATCGGTACACATCTAAGTGTCGGGTCTGTTTCAACGTTAGTTTCTTCTTCTTCTTCATAGTGAGTATGGTTACCGTCAATACCGTTGATTTTTTCAACTCAATCGCTCCGCAAGAAAACGATTTTGTTTCTTTGAAAAGTTTGACTATCGGGAAGCAATATACCATTGCAGACGCCAGCCGCATAAAAACCAATTATGGTCCGAGCATTTTAGTCATTCTCAATGACTTATTAGAAGATACCTCGAAAAAAGTGTTTTTACCAAAACGCTACCAGACTCTGACCGAGTCGCAGATACGCGATTTAAAAGACAAAAAATTAATCGTTACCGAGCACATAGGAAAATCCGTTAAACTGGAAATACAAATGTAAATCCAGTCAACGGAGACAGCAGCATAATATATTTATTCTTATATATATTTTTAATACAATTCAAGTAAGTATAATTTTCAGTGTATGATATGAATTCATCTAATTCACCAAAAACATTATTTGAGCTATGTTCTAGATCGGTATGTGAACATGTTCTAATTACTAATAGTAATATAGAAGAACTTGAATTACCGATTTCTATTCAAAAACATTTGAAAGCAAATTTTAAAAACTATTCAACAAAAGTGACTTGTAATACTGTAGGATTTGATTATGGTTGTATTGATTTTGAACATCTATTTTTCATTATCAGTTGTTTAGTTTCGATACTGGTTTTAGTGGCAATAATTTTTTTTTCTAGTGTACGTTATGAATTCTTCACCAAAAACATTATTCGAGCTAAGCGCTAGATCGGTATGTGAACAAGTTCTAATCACTAATAGTAATATAGAAGAACTTCTATTACCGATTTCTATACAAAAACATTTTCAAGCTAATTTTAAAAACTATTTGATGCAAGTGAAGTGTAATACTGAAGGATTTGATTATCTAACCATTGATTTTGAAAACATTACTTTTTCGGACTTTTTCATGCTAATGAATCATCCGCCTGAGGTGCCTGAATTCGCATATGAGTATAACGATGTATTTACTCGACGCTTAACTTACAACGGTGTTGATTTGTGTAGACGATGTTTCAGTGTAATTATTGTGCACGAACCTACTTTTGATAGAAATAAACTGAACATATCTACGTGTAGGGAAGTTGTAGATGGTGACATGTTATTATACACTATTTGGAATCCAGATTATTGGTGCGATAAGTGTGTAGTAACCCCTTTATTTTCAATACAGTCATTTGCCGAGTTTTTACGCTATCGTCCTACAGATACTATTACCAATTTTATTGGGAATAGTTACGATTTATATTGTGATCGTGACCTGTGTATAGATTATTTAAAGACAAAAAATATTTTTCAGTAATGTTATTCTCAAATTACAGTTTAAAAATGGTTAATAACAATATTCGACCCGAGACACCAGAAATGGAACAGCAAGATATTTCGATAGTGGAATTCCCATTATCCGAGTCCATTGAGAATCTACACCCTCCTTCAGCAAACCTTCAATCAGCATCACCTTCTTCACCTGATGAGTCCATTGAACATTACGAGCCAGATATTGTGGAATTGCCATTATCCGAGTTCATTGAGAATCTCCACCCTCCATCAGCAAACCTTCAATCAGCATCACCTTCTTCTTCACCTGATGAGTCCATTGAGAATCTACACCTTCCTTCGGCATCAGCATCACCTTCTGCACATGTTGAGAATCTACCTTCAGCGTCACCTTCTTCTTCATCCGCAGCCGATAAAAATGAATACATGTGTCGATTGATGCATTATCTTCAGGCCTACGGCCATGCGAACTATGTAAGCATCTAAAACTGTTTTTTCTCTACCTTAATGTTTAATTAATAATAATAATAATAACACCTGTATTTTCTTTTTTTTAGCTGAGGAATGATTATTCTTCAACTTCGGGTCATCCAAACCAAGCTTACATTTGTGAACCAATTCAAGGGATGCCGTCTCGAGATACAACGCTAGAGGTTTTGGAAGATTCATTGTCCGCTCTGAACTCGATAGTGAAAGATTTAAAGGTAGCAGCGTCGTTTTCGTACTACAGAACATGCGGCACGTATGCGCTTCATGTTTGGAGAATGATGAGGCAGGATTTAATAGATTTAACGGAAGATGGTATATTCGCCTTACAACAATTTGGACGTCCACCTACCAATACATGTGTAAGTCTATACTATTGTTGATGATTGTCGAGTATTTTATGAGAACTACTAATGATGCTTTTTACAACCAGAATTGAACAATCTTTATTATATAAATACTAATGATGTGTGTTTTTTTTTACAGCAACCCGAAGTGAACAATCCTCGCCAGATGCGGAGTCCCTGTACTGTCTGCTTACTCAACATACCGAACATTGCTCTACTTCCCTGCGGACATGTCTTCTGCCCTCAATGTGTTAGCCGATTTGCCGATTGTCCGATATGCAGAAGATGGATAGTGGACTACATCAGACTATACTTATAAAACATTTTCTTTACATATTAATATACTGTTAACTGAAAATATACTTGAATTGTAATTAAAATATAAAAGAATAAACATATATAGATCTTAACAGTTTTTTATTTTTAATACCCTGATTGAGACAAACTAGTATCAAATATGTGCGATATCAAAGCCAAAGTGATAGTCAGTGAACCAGATGGTGAAATCATCTTGGCGGGTTGCCATGTTGCAATCCATTTCCTGTGTGCTAGTTAGACGGCTATATAAAGCAAGCGTGAATTCTACTCTGTAGTTATAACACAGTGAGCAATGGACATCATAGAGGAGTTTTCTGGCGACGAGTTGCCTCGTCTATTTACTGTAAGTAGATTTTAGGATTGTTACTAGTATATAGAAATCAGTGAGTTTGTGACTTTATCAGTGAATTTGTTCTCAAATACGGTGACCACTTTTTGAATTTTAATGGAATTTTATCAGGAGTTAAGATACGGAGTTGACGAGGAGGAGGAGGTGGACTCGGATAACCTATACTTTTACGATTATTCTACGGGGGAGGAGGAGGAGGAAGACGACAACTTGGAGTGGGAGCTGAGAGAATATTTTGAAAGTAGAGGTGTTTTTAATTATTGAATTAAAATTTATTTTTTAAATGAATTGATTTTATTTTGACTAAATCCTATAAATAATTTGAGGGTTAGTTTTTAGTTAGGTTATTACAAAGTGTATAAGTGTATTAGATAAATCGTTTGCGTCAGATGACGACACATTCTGATATAAGTTTTAGTTTAAGTCTAAGGACATCTCCGAAGCCTAACGTACTTCATATACCATGGCTACTAGGTTAGGAAAAAACAAAATGTAGGTTAGGAAAATAGCGTTTCCGCCACCACCCACTCCCACCCCACACCCACCTCCACCCCCACACCAACTCCACACCCACCCAAGGTCCACCCCCACACCCACCCAAGGGTTTAGAGTCGCGCGATTGGCCCCCCACCCCTCTTGTCCTCAGGTGCCGTATCCTCTACTGACGTACTTAAATCATTTCTTGTTATTAGGTATTGAAATTTCGTTCAACGTGAAATATTTAACTCAGTTTTCTGACTTAGTTTAAATTATTTCCGGAAACAAAACATATTCGTCGCTTTATTTACACAATTGACAATATAAAAACTGTTTGAATATGTAGTACTATTTGAAGAATCATCAATATTTTCAAAATAAAAAAAAATTATAATAGCTGTTACGTCGTCTCCAATATGGCAATATAAATGAAATGTTATCATAAAATCAAATCTTGAAAGCAGAAGAAAATATTGATTAATAGGTTTAACGTTTATGAATCAAAGAATTATTTGTATTTCATAAAGTTGTTTTGTGTAGATACGAAAATCACAGTTTGTTTCAAATCTCAAACATTGTTTGATTTTTAAAAAAAATATTCCATTAGCAGCCTAAAAGTATTTATAAAAATCTTGTAAATATAGGTAGTAAAATATTGACATCGCGAAATAGAGAAGATATCGAGTTCAAATTAAAATAATGTAAATACCAAATTTTCAAGTAGTTGCCATTTAATATATTCGCCATTTATATTTATTATCGAATTGCAAACTGAAAATTTACTAAACATATTAAGAATTTATGTTTGCTATTTTTTTTTTGTAATTGTTTAAAATTTTCCTGCTATAAACTTCTCTAAAGGTTGGTTAATTTATCTAAATTTCAAGATATAACATGGACCCTTTAACCAAGGCCGTAGCCAGGAAACCTTTTCGGGGGGGGGGGGGGGGGGTCAGGTCAGAACGGGAGATGTGAATTTAAACCCTTTTAACACTTGTAGTTTAATCAAGTCAATCTAAATATCAGTATGCATGCAATGCACAATGATGTTAAATATGTTGCTGGATATGTTGTGTTGTCTATTTTATAATTTAATTTGCACTTTTTTAACCTAGTATTAATTTTTACTACTAAATTTCGGGATTTTGGGTGGGGATCGTTGGACCCCCCCCCCTCCCCCCGTGTCTACGGCCTTGCCTTTAACCACGAAAAGCTAAGTGTCATGGTTATTGGTCTTGGTCCATGTATTTTCACATGTAATTTAGTTGAAATATATAAAGTTTGAAATTAAAATTTGTCTGTAGTGTAAAACAGTTTCACTGGAAATGTAAAATAAATGCATTGACATTATATAATTCAGTTACCATTTAGAAATTTTAGCATTTGCAAATTAAGAAATAATTGTCATCAAATTTAGTGTTATGCCAACTAATAAACATTTTTAGTTCAAATATTAATTGTTTGAAACCATTTGTCTCATATTTTTCGAAGTTAAATTGTATTATATTTCTATTCGGAATGACAGATGGTCAAAATAATTGTATTTTAACGTTATTTTCCATTTTTTATAACTAAAACAGCATGACCAAATGCATGAACTTCATTTGAATTCATTAGTAAAGAGCTTTCAAGTTCATTAAAACTAAATCGTAGATTTCATCCGACTGTACGCTGAATAATTTAATTATCCACGTGATTGTTCTAATAACTAGATGTGGTGTCGTCACATGCCAGCATTATTTAATTTATGTATTAAAATAGTTCTCCGAAGGAATTTAATTTGTTCAGTGTAATAAATATTGTTATTTTTGTTGAAAACGTATATTATATTCAAGTAAAGTTGTAATTTATGCATTCATTGATTGTCAACAATACATTTATGTGTTGGCATATATTAGGCAAAATGTATTAAAATATTATTATTAGGCAAAAGTATTACAAATAAATTAATATCCAATAGTACAAAAAACTAACAAAACATTCAATAATGAACAACTGATTGACGATTATACCAAATTATTACTTCATCGGGTTTAAACATTAGACACACAGTTGAACTAGGCTTTAAGAAAATCTTAAAAACAAAGTTCTCTTCAATCCATCGCAAACACAAATTAGTTTCAGTGTTTGAAAACAAAAAACGCCAATATGGCATAGCAACAATTAATCCCCTTTTGGTACACTATTTATAAACTATTAGCGATGAACGTAACACTTAAAACCAAATATTTAACTAAATGTACCTTATGTAGACATACTTTTATGTCGACGTACATTTTACACAGTAACGAAAGTTTTACTCGTGTGTAAAGACAATATACACGATGCTAATATAGGCCCACATTATTTCAAAACGTTGTTCTTCCTTCTGTCCCTTTCTCCAGCTGTTACACCAATACAACATTTACATTATTATCCGTTAGCAGAAACACTTTCCAAATACTAGAGATACACATATAGTAGGGCCTATGTTAAAAATAAATCTTTTTCAAAGATAGGAACATATAATACCTGTTTTTTTTATTTTTTTTATTTATTTTACTTCTATGCTTTGGTTTAACATAATTACTGTACAAAGTTAAAACAAATAATTTGTTTTCAAACAATCCAAGAAAGGAAAAACTCACAGTTAATTTTTTATTTTTTTATTTTTTATTTATTTATAGGTGAAAAACCTGGGTGGTTATCATCGCCTGGAAAACGAAGAGCATTCGCGTAATGCTCATAGACTTAATAAGTAATTGAGGTAAATACGATCAAACACGATACAAATCCAACTTTTAATTTACACACACCACAGACATTACACGATAAAATAACAACGATAACAACAATAATTTCACAGTAACAACTTGTCACAGGGCTGTAAAGTACCCTGTTACAAACACAAAGTTTATATGCTCCCTCCCGAGTAACAATATTTCTCAATCAATACTCAATTGACAAAATAATGTAAATAGTTGAATAAGTTGTTTGTATTTATAAGGAAGGCGAATAAGCTATATGGTTATCATTATTTGCAATAGAATTGACAACACGGAGATCCTAAACCTATCATAGAAAAGAAAAACAAAACGAAACTGATTATAACGGCAATAATGAATAGGCCTACTAGTAAACAAATTTCAATCTCTATAACATTATTGGATATGTTATTGTAATAAATAACATTACGGACAATTATATTACACCAGCGACTAAACGTAATTCACAAAAAAAAAAAAAAAAATATTATTCAAAACTATTAAAACAATTATAAAGAAAAACAGGAACCACCATAAACTAAAACTACAGAATAACTATAATTATTGGGATTAGATTAAACACAAATAAAGAAGAATTCTAATAGTAAAACTTAACAACAGTACCAAACAAAAATAACACAATCATTATCAAATATAGCAAATGAAAGCGTGGCATGGTCAGTTCGTACCGCTCTGGTAACTCTGATACCTACCCTTTCCCCTCAGATTATGGTATGGTGGCTCTCTATCCATAAAGAAGGTTTTGGTTTAGAACTGCATGAGTTGTCGCACCAGTGGACTTACATGGGAAGTGGTAGAGACTGGCTAAGAATATCACAAACGTTCTAGAAGCTTCAAGAATGTTCCCATAACGTTATAGAATATTCGAATATGTTCCAGAATGTTCGAGAATGTTGACAACGTTCCAAAATGTTATAGAATCTCTTAAAGGTTCGTGAATGTGTCTGATGGTTCTGGACCATAGAAACTACTTCTTGTTCCGGAAAGTTCAGGAAAACAAACTTAGAAAACAGAATTTTGTTCATACATCTTGCTCCCCCCATACCTTACCCCATTCCTACGTTATACTTAATATAATTAATTGTGTGGAGTTGCTGATTGGTCATCTGCCTTTTATTTAATATTAATTATTTAATTAGTTAAACTGCACGTTATTGGAATACGTATATTTGATTGTAGGTCTTTACTTTCGTCTTGGGTATTAATATTTATTTTTAATTTTCCTAAGAATACGCTAAGAATCGCGATGTCGAACGTTCAAATTTTGCTATTAATGTTCACTCTCTTTCCTTCATTATTCATGTAACGTTCTACTACATTCGAATTCATTAGTAAAGAGCTTTCAATTTCTTTAAAACTACATCTATTAAGCTAAGAGATTTTTGAAGATATTTTACTTAAACATTAAATAAATTCTCGAATCTTCAGTAATGATATCAATATTTGTAAAATAGAGAGCAGTATCTACCTGCCTACTAAACTACCTGAGCGGAAAAGTTTATTTTTACAAGCGGTGCGCACGCAACTTCCAGTCTGCCGTTAAAAACTTATTCCTTACAACCCCACAAATTTTAATTGTTGAAAGTTTTTCAAACAATAGTATAATTTGTGATCTGACAGCCTAAAACTATGTAACTACCCGATGATATAAGCCTGCGTACACTCAATCCAGGTAAAACAAATACATACTTTATTTTAAACATAATTTATCCATATATGTTTCTATAGTTAATTTTATCATCTTATTCCTGTATACTTTATAAAAGTAAAAGCTCTCAAAAATGTTTTAATCTGTATACCTAACTTTCGTTCAGTGTTTTAGTAATGTATGACCTTTATAACTTTAATAGCTAATTTGCACATAAGTTACACATAATAATGTAAGCAACTACATATCTATATTAATATAGTTTCCTGTCTTAGTGAATCTATGTAAGCCATCTTATCAAAGCAAATCAAAACTCAAGTGATTCCATAACTTTCAGAAACATTTCTAAAATGAGTAAAGCATTGTTTTATAAAAATTATTTTATTAAAAATAAAGTATCTAATGCCTAGGCTACTATATACAGTTAGGTTTAAAATTGCTTGAAAGTAAACTTATGTTTTCACTAACTAGGCTATGTTAACTTAGGATAACATATTAGTTGAGCTTAACAATTTCTGTTTATAATTGAAACTGAAACAAAGGCAGGTCAATAATTACTACTTCAAATGTTAATAGCTTTTATAGCCAATTAGAATTGAAACAAACTGTACATTCCAAAATGCTTAACAATGCGTTTAACATTACTTATCCCAAAATAAGTCATGTGTAGGTTATTAAAATGAAGAATCAACCCAATTATGTAAATGTTTTTAAATGTAATGATGTAGATTATAAAAACAACTTTTGACACCTTATAATAGCTTCAGCTAGGATAAATCATATTATTTTTGGAACTATAAATTATTGAATGTAAATTAAATGGAAATAGTAACTCAATCTATGTTTAAATGTGTAACATAGTGAAATCGTTTATGTAGGATGTAATAATCTTTAATTTAAAAGTTGGAAAACTAAATAAATATTTCAGTAGAACTAACAAACACAAATATGAATGAAATAGATTGATATAAAATGTTTTACGTCTTAAAAAGGACTTGGATTTTAAATTTCTTAAATACTTGTAAAATTTACTTAAGGGCGTATAGAATCTTTGTTCATTAAAGTTTTTAGTCAATAAAGAAAAACATGGTAAAACTGACAACTTTTGATCGTAGGTATTATTTTCTAACATATTGAAAATGAAAAAGAGGAATGTTCTTAACTTCGCTCAAAAATGATTCGTTTGTTCTTTCTCTGTCTTTTTCTCTCTAGTTTAAAGTTATCTGATGGTAATAATTTTTCCAGAATAAATAATGGCGACTCTAAAATAAAATGTCTTTATTCCTCTCCCTCTTAATCTACTTATTGTTATAATCATAATTTTTGGGTTTGTTACAAAAGTGGTTACACTTCCACTTATGTCATCTAGTTGCACGCATATTTAATTTATACGCATGGTTATATGAAGTAAAATAAATAATATATAAATAAACATTTTGTATCTACCTAAAAACAATAAATAATTGATGTTTCGCAACAAGATAAGATAGGTGGTTGTAAGAATACCGTAATATGTAGACATGTCCCAGTCTTCTTCGTAGATCTTTTTACTAGAAATATTGTTCAGCTGTCTTGAATGATGTTTAAGCCAGAGTAAGATATAAAAAAACTAAGTTTCTTGTAAAAAATAGTTATCGAATAAATTTTTTGTAGTTAGTTTGTCAAAAACTTATACAATTTATTCTATATACAATCTCCACTTGTTTCAAGTTTTAAAAAATAAACATTTTTATAAACAAAAGAAAAACACAAAATCCAAAAACAAGATGGTTAATTATTTGACTTGTCATGTTATACATATCTCGCTTTGGGTTATGATATATTCACGTTTATACAACAGATATTGAGAAATGTATGAATGGTATATCTACATTTCTCTGGAATAAGATGAACGTGATTTTCTCTACATACAATCTATAATAAATGTTGGTTTTCTTAAAAGTAAATACGAAGTCTTCTCTACATGTTTACTGAAGCTATATTGCAAATTCGTATTCAAGATCTTCTTTCATCTACGAATGATACAAGAAGTTATATGTCTAGCTTTAACATCCCTATTACGCTTTGTAGAGTTCGCTAAAGGGTAATCAGTATGCAAGTGTATTTACTGAGTTGCATAATGCGTTCTTCAATATATTTTTTTCCCATTTTTAATTGGTTAAACAACTTTGTAATACCGATGTAAATATAAAACTTTACATTATAATAATCAATCGTGTATTGATGGCTTGTGCATTAATTGATTAAATAGGCTTTTAAACAAAAATACTAATTTTAATTAAATAAAAAAATCTAAAATAGAATTACTGTTTATGTAAAATAAATAAAATAATGTAACTCTTGAAAAACAAGAAAACAGCTACGTGGTGTAAATTGTGAAATATTACAGTTAATAATACGGAATATTTACTATATGCCTAAATTCCAATTGAACGGAAAGGATTGATCTTGTTTATAAATTATTTACTTTTAAAAACTTTAACTATTAAAACACATATTTTCAACAAGCGATAATAATTTTAATTAACTGTAAGGGAAATAATCGTTTCGATGGCCTTGTTCAACATACTCGTTTTCTACTGTTTTGTATAAGGGTTTTGTTTAAAGTATCAAGTCACTTGTCTGAAGGACTTTGATTGGTGATTTTCTCAGATTCTCAACTTCTCAACCTAAACAAACTTCAACTTCACCGAACAAATTCCCGTATTGATACCATGTCATACTTTTAAGCTTCATTTCAGCCTTATAAATCTTACAACTTAAATCATTATATTGTCAATCGTAATTTGAAACAGAGATGAAAACATGTGTTGCTGAATTAGTGTTTCTTCATATTAAACTATATATAAGCTGGGAGAAAATGATCATGCCTATTAAAATAGAAACTGTAATATTTAACTGTAGGACAACTCTTATAAGAATATTTTCATTCATTATATTTATATTTATTACCATTAAATGTTACTAAAATATTAAATTCCCCAAAATAATTGTATATTTGATACCAATTTTCTTTACATTAAACATTTAGTCAAACCTAGATTATTCAAAAACGTTTTGATTCAATTATAAGCTTGAAAACTTTATAGCAAAAAGATTAAGTTAATTTCGACATTGTAATAATGTATTCTTTATAATATTGCACATTTTACTTAATCGACAGACATAATAATATTGCTTGTAAGTTTAAAAAACCTTGTCTTAAAATTCAGTTAGATAGTGAGTGTCTTTTATTGTGTTATATTTTGATGTATTTATAATGTATATTTTATAACAATGTGCAAAGTCTGAAAACTATATTTCAGTTAAAACGGCCTTGTGGCAAATAATATGAATAGTTTCAGAAAGATGCAAAAATGTAAATAATATCATAAATTTGAAGAATAAAAGAATCCAGTGGTATTAAATACAGTGACATATAATAGATAACTTTGTTAAGTAACATATTATTATCCTTGTATATTATTTATGAAAGATGTTTTTTTTTTTGTTTTGTTTTTTTGTCGCTAAGCGATATCTCCCTTAATTTTCATCAAAATGTATTACTCAAGCATAATTTTAAAGCTGTTGTTCTCCGCTATTGACGAAAAATAGACAAGTAAATTCATGTTTTCGCTACAAAAATTTATTAACAAAATTGTATACTTCATACGGTTCTTAATGAGAGGCGCCATCTATTAACAATCAGTTTAACTAACATCATGTGACTCCTGTTTGATTGTTTACATTCCATATGCAAGTGTTATAAACTGTTATTTACAAACCATTGTAAACAAATTAATCTAATCAACGTATTAAGTCAGGTAAGTACTCCTAACTTTCGAATGTTTGCACGGGTCAGTTAGTTTTCATTTAATTGTTGTCACAATTAATTATGTACCGGTATTTAAAAAAAACTATTATCTTAGATAAATTGTTTAATGGTGTTAATATTTACGTGACGTATTTTTGCATATTATAAATTTTAATGGTTTTTTAATAAATGGTTTCCTACTTCATTTTCCTACTTAAAAATAATGGGTGAGTATCGTATTCATTTGATACAATTTAATATTTAAATTTATGTTAAATGTATTCATAAATGCATCAACATTTTAATTTTGGTATTCGTATTGTTTTATATATTTAGTAGATCAGTTCACTACATATAATTATTCTGAACATTTTAATCTAATATTTCCCATTGTATGCCTACATAGCTGTTATGTACATGCTGTCACGTATTCCATAACCAAATAATACTAGTTGTTGAAATTTAAAGTAAAATATCGAAGTTGGTTGGTTAAACAAATTCAGAACTGTTTTCATATTTGTCTGTGATATTGCACTTTTACAGTTTATACCTCAGTAATTTTACTTCGAACAAGTATTGTGTTGATGTTATTTCTTAACTGATCTTCGCTGCATTGTAATAGTTATGGTTTCAAGACACGGATGTTGTTTTCTTCATCACGATACTTTATCACAACACGAAATGTTTGCGTTTAAACTAACAATAATTATTAAGAAACTCATGTACAAGAAAGAAACTTACAATATTAAAACAAATACAGCATTGAACTCCACGACATATATTGTAATTTGGTAATTTTGTATGATTTTTTATGG